>CM053787.1:792336649-792556649 GCA_028749045.1 Cupressus sempervirens
TAGAGCTTCCAACTTCTACCATATCTCATGTGCAAAATTAATTTCCTTTACCTATGTAAATTATGTATCTGATAAAGAAATGATTAAGGCTTCTATAGAAACCATATTGCAAGTAAACTTATTTCTTTCTTCCTTACCAGTATAATCCCAACTTATCATCAATCTTAATTTCTTCCCTATAGATCAAACAATTCCTCATCTTGTTCTTCCAATTATCATAGTTCACACAATCAAATTTAGGATTTCCCTTCCTGTAACTTCCCATTGTAGATCTCCTCAAGTAGCTAATATATTTATTCTCAAATAGGACCACAAGATCTTATAATAATTGTTAGGAATGAAATCCTCACAACACAATTGAGAGGTGGGGGTGGGGGGAGAGGTCGAATTAATTAGTTGTGAGAGATATTCACAAAGTTTAAACTCTTCCACCAAAACACCAATGAAATCTATAGAAATGCAAAACAACATGAACAAGATATAAGCCAACACCATAAGACAAGATTTTTGTTCTCAAGGAAAACCCTTAGTGAGGATGATACCACAAGACCATGCACTAATATGAAAATGTCATTTTTAGCAAACCTAACCTTGTTAGGAGTGGATACAATGCATCTAGTACATCAACCCCATTAAAGGACAAAACCTCTATTAAAAGGTCCATAACCTTGTTAGATGTTGATATAGAAAAAATGCTCACTTCTTGAGCATATTTCTTGAAGGGTGAAGGTTTAATACATCTTTAATGGAACTCGTTATCCAAAAATATAAAGAATAAATCCACCTTTGATGAACTAACTAAATGACAACTCAATTGCTTTTACAATTCAAATGAAGTACACAAGGAATGGTCATAGATTCCACTCATACCTCTATTAAAGTATCTGGCCAAATTTTATCTTTTCTCTTATATCCAACATCAAGGCTCACACACATAATCATATTCTTATATCCCCCATTACAACAAGGAAATTACTTTCTTTTCCTACAAGTTACAAACAAGCAATTCAATTGCCTTGTTAGGACTTTCCCAATACAAAAATATCTTCACTATTCAATGCTAAGGCACACACATACCTATTACACAACCAAAATTCATGCCAATATCCACAATCAATGCTCACCAATCTAAACAATATGCTACATCATCTAGTCAGCTCCCAAATGTAATATCCAAATACTACACACAAACGATCAACACAACTATGGCCAAAAGAGCCAAACATACCAAAGCATGCAATAGATAAAGTATTGTACCATGTCTTATGCTTACATACAATATTTTTTACTCACCAACAAATTTATACTCAAAATACATAAACTACCTTTGACACAATTCCCTATCACTAGTCTGCAACCACTCTTCACCAAAACATGTATACCTCTCTCATATCAACACATAAAACTTTGTGACCATAGACATAGTGTCTACATTAATTCTAAAATATAAATCCAAGCTTTCATACTAAGGAATCTCATACACTATGTATATAATATCCTTCTCAATAGCATGTAACACATAAAATCACAATTAGTCTAACTCATCTCTGTAATACCTGAATATATGTTGACATCAATGACAATATCTTCATGTAACCACCATATAATAATAATTCCAACATATAGTCTCCTTAGTGTATCTATAATATCCCTAGTACATAACATCAAAATCATTGGAACCACTCATAGATTCATTTTTCTTTAATCAATCCCTTATTAAGGAACTTTTTCCCTTGCCTATTTATCTCTTCATTCTCTTTTGCTAACATTTAATAAGGTTCCTATTTTGGAAAAATGGAATCAAATTCATGCAATGATTAATACTTGTCATTGGTGGAAACCCATCCAACAATACCATCAAAGTTTCTACATACTCCTCCAAAATCTCTAGTAGTTTCTTTGAAATTTACTTTCCTTCTTCCTTGTCACAAATGGATAGAAATGCTTGAACTCCCTTTTTAATTCCCTCAAAACTACTTTACCATAACAATACATACCCTTGGTTTGTCATAAATATTCTCTTCTCTATTATTTATTTGGTTCAAGGCATATTACTTCCCATATTTCTTGATCGTATATGTATTCTTTTCACCATTATGAACAAATACTCCATCAAATTTACACAGTTTTTCCATGAGAACATGACATGTACACTATAGAATTATATCACACATTACCTCATCTTTGTAGTTTCCAATATAAAAACTCACCAAGTTTATTTTTGTTTACCAATGAGTGATGATCCTTTTGCAACCATGAAACTCTAAATGGTCTAAAGTGCTTGATTATTTTCAAGTTCATCTTGCTTACTATTTCCTAAAACATGATGTTACCAATGCTACCACTATCCATAATGAATTTACAAAAATGATTACTCATCTTGCACCTTGGTCAGTACAAATCTTTCATTGGACCGACTCCACTTTTTTCTTTCTAGGATTCAAAAACACCCTTCACAACATGAATTATTCTCCATTTTCAAGGTCTTCTCCATGCTTAGCGGCATCTGTCTCAATTTTTGTTTGTACTACATTCATTCATCTCTCCTTCCCTTTACTTCCATAATATTGGATCTGTTGACATTCAAGTGATCAATATCTCATTTCCTCATTGGAATTAATATGAATGACTGAGACTTCTTCCTCTACCTCTTCTAAATGACCCTATTTCATGATAATAATCTCATCTTCCTCTAGGGAAATCTCCTCCCCCCTTGCTTTCCTATGTGCTTTCAATTGATGTGCTACCTTTTGTTTGTTTGAAAATACTTCATAGTTTTTTGGCTTCCATGTGAAAATATGCCTCTACCCTAGGAGTTATTTATTTTGCTTCTAATTGAGCTTGTCTTCTACTTTCAAGAAATATTGGTACACCTATTATAAATTATGCATATTAATTAGACTTGTCTCAACCTAGATGATCATGCACAACCCATTTATCTCAAAACATGCTTTGTGCCATATTCTACATGGCTAACTCATATGCTTAACCAATAGTTTTTTTAGTGTAATCCTAAACATTAATCTCCCTTTTCCTGAAATTATGGAGATTTGTAAATAAATTGTATTGGTAGTTTTCCAATAGGAAATTTGATGTATGTTAAGTAATATTCCTTGATTAGCAAACTTGAGGAAGAAGTCTACATCAAACAACTTGGTGAATTTCCATTAACTAAAGAGAAAAACATGGTATGCAAGCTAAAGAAGGAATTGTATGGATTAAAATAAGTGCCTAAATCTTGGTATGCAAAATTGGATAAAACTTGTTGATTTTGGATTTAAGAAAGGTAGTGTCAATAGTAATATGTATTTTTAAATGGCTTATAGACAATTGAAGTATTTGTTGATGATATCCTTTTTGGTGGAAATGGTGAGGTAAGAAATAATTTATTTGATGAGATGAAAGATGAATTTGATATCTCTACGATTGTTGAGATGAAATACTTTTTAATATTGCAAATAACATAAACCAAAGATGGTATTTTTATATCTTATACTAAGTATCTTAAGGAATTGTTGGTTAGAATTGGTAGGTAGAATTAAAATCCAATTGGAGTATTTGTGGTTACAAGATGCAAATTGTTTGACAAGGATGATTTGCCCAATGCTATACAAACAAGGTAGAAATAAATGATTGGTGGCTTGCAATATTTGACTCACACAAGACTAGATATTGCTAATGTAGTTGGAATTGTAACAAGATATCAAGCAGATCCTAAAGAGAGACACTTTTCAATGATAAAAAGATTTCCTAGATGTTTGAAAGGAACATTGGAATTCGAATTATGCTATGACAAATCTAATGATCTCACATTGTATGCATATATTGATGTTAATTGGGCAAGAATGTGGATGAAAAAAAACACACATGTAGAGGGGCATTTTATTTGGAGGAAAGTTAGTATTTATGTTAAGTAAGAAGCAAGATTGCATTTCTTAGTCTACAATAGAATTTAAATACATTGCAGCAACAAACAATTGTAATCAGATAATGTGGATGAAACTAAATGCTAAAGGATATAGGTATTGCTTTTTTAAGCCTACTATTATACATTATGTTAATACTAGTACAATTAGTATGTGTATGAATCCAATTTTACATTCTAAGAATAAACACATTGCAATTAAGTATCATTTCCAGAGAGAGAAGGTTGTAGAGAAGAAAACCAAACTAGAGTACGTGAGTAAAAAATAGGAGATAGAAGGTATATTCACTAAACCTTTGGCTAAAGACACCTTTGAGTATCTTAGAGGTGTGGTTGTAGTAATGGCCCAACCTAGTGCAGAGTAATTGATGCAACTTTACATTATTCCAATATATTTAGAGCATTATTCATTCATCTGGACATGAAGCTTGACACTGCTCCTTAAGGGGGAATGGTTGTAGTCAACAGAGCTATTTGTAGAGCTCTTGTGTAATTTGTTTAAGCATGATAGTGTTTGTTAGCACTTGCCATATTTTTGGTTGCAAATTAGCTTGATCCAATGCATGTACTTTGATGGAGATGTTCATCAAAGGGGGAATATTGTAGAATAACAAATGTTTGGCATATTCACACATTTTCCATTGATTCCAAAGGAGAAAAAGCTCAATGAAAAACCAAAAGGACCAAAAAGAGGAGAAGTTTAGAAGAACCTATAGGGAGAAGATTGTAAAGGTTGTATATATTGAGGATATTTGTAAAATTGCATTAAGTTTTCAATGTGTTAAATTTTGGATTGGTGGTTTTTCATCACATGTTTCTATCAATGTCAAAGGGGGAGATTGGTGGAAATAGATGTTTGGTTGGTACTTGGATGTATTTCTCATGTGTTGTGTTGATGATAGATTTCATCACTGATGATAACATATTCTTATTTGATCATGACAAATAAAGATTTTTTTAATATCGTAGGCTGATTGTTAGAAAAAAAAATTAGCATATAATAGGTTAAGCTATGTGAGCTTAAATTTGTGTAGAAGAATGAGTACTGTAGATATCATATCCATGTTTGTTGGATCTTATTATTAAAGATTTATAACATACCAATATACAAGAAATAATGTCAAAGATGATTGGTAACATATTTGATGTAACTTATTGGCAATGAGGAATTAATGTCACTAAACTTGGACAATGGTAAAAGACTTGTTCATGCAACTATGTTCATGATAGCAAAATATTTGGATTATTCTTGAAAGGTCAGTGTTGTGTAATGTGCAATGTATTTTACTAGTAGTCAGTTTTGTTGAGGAAACATATTCTTTATCATTATAAAATATATTTGTATTGTAATGTATGGGAACTATAATTTAACATTTTTAAGGAGGGTTATGAAGGCATGTATGTCTTAGAATGGACCTATGAAGTTAATTTTATATTAGGGAGGCCTTAACAAGATGACCTAATCAATCATTTGTGGGGGTATAAGGGAATGTTTTTTTCCTTGGCTAGGAAATAATGATATACAATTATTGTAGATATTATGGATCCAAGTTTTCATGTTGGATGATTAGAGTAGAGTAGAGGTTGAATTGGTTGAGTACTTAAGGCTTCAAGGGAACAATTTTTGAAGTAAGTTACAAATCATTCAATTCATTGATTTGGATATGTTATCATGAATATTTATTCTTCATAGTTGATGAAGCATTTAGTCAATGGATCTATTTGTTTATTTATCACCCTTTAACAAGTTTAGAACCTTCTAGTAAGGGTTAAAGGTCTCATAAAAATGATTTTTCCTCTAATAGGGACTATTGTACTGAATGCATTGTAATTGGCTCCTAATAGGGTCATATCCTTTTACAAGGAACTTATACATATTAGTACAATATATTGTGGGTACCATCTCTGTTGGGGGTTTTCCTTTAATAAAGGGTTTCCTTAGTTAACAAATCATTGTGTTATGGTGTATGGTTTCTCATTGTTGTGCATCATCATTTTAATTATTGGAGTTTAGATTTATAAGTTTATATTTACAAGTTTGGATTTAAGTTTAATTGGTCACAATTGGATTTATGATGTATACTTTGTTGATGGATTAAAATATAACTTATTGAGAGTTGGGAAATTTTTTGACAAGGGATATCATTTACAATTCTATGATAAGAAATGTTTTATCATGGATAAACATGGAAATAAGGTTGCCACAAGAACAAGAACAAGGGTAATGTATTTCAATTGGATCCTATTGAGATTAGTGTCTTGTTGCAAAGTTGATGATAATTGGATATGACATAGAAGATTTTGTCACATGAACTTGATAATCTAGTAAAGTTCAGCATTTTTAATGCTATTAGAGATCCACCTAAGATTGTGAAACCTACTAACATGATGTACAAGGAATGTGTGATGGTTGAGTAGAAAAATAGTAATTTTCCTAGCAAGACATTTACCACTTCAGAAAAGTTGGAGATTGGTCATATGGATTTGGGCGGATCTACAAATACAAAAACTTTATATGGTGAGTCATATTTCATTTTGTTTATTTATGATTTCATTAGAATGATTTGGTTTAGTTTCTCGAGAGAAAAATCTGAAGCTTTTGATAAGTTCAAGGTACTCAAGGTAAAAGTTGAGAATGAATCAAGTGTAAGAATAAAATGTCTAAAGTCTAGTGGATGTCAACAGTTTACTTCTAATTAGTTCAATGCATTTTGTGAGGATAGTGATATTCATAGGCAAGTGTCAACACCTAATACACCACAACTAAATGGTATAACAGAAGGGATAAATAGAAGAATAAGTGAAGAGGCTAGAGTGACGGTACTTGAAGGTAAGGTATCACATGTACATTAGAGAAAAACAATTAATGCTGCAATATACACTATGAAAAAAGTTCATATCAGGCTTGAGGAATAGGTAAAACCCCTTATGAACTATGGTTTGGGCATACACCAACTATTAAATATTTTATAATGGGAGAAAATTTTATATCGAAAGAGAAGACAAGATAGGGAAATTTGATCCTAGAAGTAGTGAAGGCATATTCCTTGGATATTCAAATGAGAGTGAAACTTATAGATGTTATATTATAAGACTAAAGAAGATTGTTGAAAGTGCAAATGTTAGAATTGATGAGAGATTTCAAGTATAGAAATAAAATTTGAATATGATTTAGATGATGATTCAAATTAGGATAGAACTAGACAGATATCAATGCAAAATTAGAATACAAAACAAAAAATATTAATTGAAAATGATGATGGAATATAGGTACAAATTGAATAACCTAGAGAACAATAGAGAACACTTAAGTATGTTGCAAGGAACCATCTTGATTATCAGATCATTGGTGATGCTAGTAGAGGAAGATGAAAGGTAAGAAATGAAATTTGTTTGATTCATAGATTGAACCTAAGACTGTTGATGAAGCATGTAAGCATCAATTTTGGACAAATGCAATGAAAGAAGAACTTAAGCAATTTGAAAAAAATAATACATGGGAATTGTTTCCTGGACCCAAAGATAAGAATGTTATAAGTACATATTGGGTTTTCAGGAACAAAATGAATGAGAAAAGTGAAGTTATGAGGAATAAAGCAAGATTGGTATGTAAAGGCTATTTACAACAGGAGGGTATAGACTTCGAAGAAATCTTTTCCCCTATAGAAAGATTAGAGGTTGAAAGAATGTTTTTGGCCTATGCATCTAACAAAAATTTAAAGTATATCAAATGGATGTTAAGTTAGCTTTCTTGAATGGTGAACTTGAGGAAGAAGTCCACATTGAAAAACCTAATGGGTTTCCACTAACTAAAGAGAAAGACATGGTATGCAAACTAATGAAGGCCTTATATGGATTAAAGAAAGCACCTAGTGCCTAGTATGTGAGATTGGACAAACACTTATTTAGTGTAAATTTAAGAAAGGTAATACCAATAGTAACATGCATTTTTAGATGGCTTATTGATAGTTAAAGTATTTTTTAATGACATCATTTTTGGTGAAAATTATGAGGAAAGAAATATGATGCAAGGATAGGAAGCCCAAAGAAAGGAATCTTAAGATACCCTCGCTAAGAGCTACACATGAAAGCTAAATACAAGAGAAACCATAAGAAATTATAGAGAATTCTAGTGTAGATATGTGAGACAATCTTCCATTAACATGATAGGCATAAAGCCTACTTGGTTGCAACCATAAACATCCAAAATACAATTTGTGAGCATAGGATCTTAGGCTTACAGAGCCAAATCTTAATTTTTTCATTCTATCTATCTTCATTCTTACCTATCCTAACTAAAGATCTCAAAATTTATAGCTAGCAAGACCACAAGTCATCCTATCAAGAAAATTATTACAAAAATATAGGTCCTTCCCCAAAGGAGAATTCAATGACCTTACAATCATGTAAACTAACTTGCACAGGGAAAAAGATGGGTCCATATGTGTTCCAAGAAGTAGACCCCAAGGCTATAAAAAACCTTGATACTACATGGAGCCTCACTGAAGCCAACACCAAATGTTACTCAAGATGCCATGAAAGAACACTCCACAAGGAAATAAATAGGATAACTCCAATAAACCAATGAATTAGTTTTTGCAAGAGAATTCACAATAGGTCCTCATTAAGGAGCTAATTGTGTTGAAAGAGAAAACTCAAACAAAAATGACAATTCTTAAAATAATAAATAGGAACAACTGGAAGGAAATATTTTTGGTTGATTCAAGATTGCCAAAGTACCCAAGCTGCTCCTGCATCAGACACCTGGAGTAAATAAAGAATTGATGTCCTCATCAAGAAATCCTAATGTTCTGAGAAGTATCATAAAGATCCAACTAAGTTTGTGATATCCAAGAGTTGTTTCCCACTAGTTTATTCTTCCATTTCACTGAGTACTCTTTGTAGTTTCTTCCTTTGGTGATTTTATTGACTTTGGTACCCAAAATGTTGTCAATTCCCTTTATCTTCTTCTTAGGATAATTAGGTTTATCAGGTGTGTCTTCATCATATACATAGCACTCATAAATGTTTGAAATATTGAAAAATGGTGAAATATCCATATCGTCAGGCAATTCAACTTCAAAGGCATTTCCACTATCATGTTTCTTCAAAATTTGACAAGGACCAAACTTCTTCATCTTCAACTTGCTATAAGTACCAAGAAGAAATATGTTCTTCAAATGCACCATTACTTCATCTCCAACCTCAAAAGTCTTATGTCTCCTCTTCTTATCTTCTCTCTCCTTATACTTGTAATTATTGTTATCAATATTACTCCTTAATTTATCATGCAAATTCTTTATTCAAGTTCCTCAACTTTGTAGTTCCTCTAGGATGTATTATGTTAATAATCTCAAAAGGTGTCTTCTTAGTACTTCTATTCACTAAACTGTTATGTGCACATTCAACTTGTGCCAAGACCAAGTCCCAATTAGCAAGTTTATCGCCAATCAAACATCAAGTGATAAGTTACCCAAAATTATATTCACAACCTCAATTTATCCCTTTATCTGTGGATGGAATGTAGAACTAAACTCAAGCTTAGTATTCAACTTTTCCCAAATTGTTCTCCAAAAGTATCCAATAAACTTAGCATCTCTATCTAAAACAATAGTCTTAGGCAATCCATGTAATCTCATAATTTCTCAAAAAAATAATTGTGTTATGTGTATAGCATCTATGTCTTATTACAAGGAGTGGAATGTGCCATCTTGGAAAATCTATCAACCTTTACAAAGATAGAATTATTACCTCTCTAAGTTCTAGATAATCCCTAACAAAATCCATACTTGATATCTTCCCAATGCTTACAAGGAAAAAACAAAGGTGTATACAATCCAATATTTTGACTAGTTCCTTTAGCAACTTGACAAATTCTACAACTTCTCACCATCTTCTGAACATCCTTATATATATGTGGCCAAAAGTATCTCTTTGAAATCAACTTTACTATCTTATCAATCCACCATTAATTTTCTCTTTAATGATATTCTACCTCATAGATCCTTTAGGTATACACAAGTGATCTCCTTTAAACAACATATCTTCCTGAATGAAATAATCAACCCACTTATGTTATTCATCAATCACAAGGTTCTCACAAGATTTCCAAGGTTCTACAAAATTAGGATCAGTTTCATACAAGTTCTTTAGATCATCAAAACCAAGTACTTCAACTCTCATCGTTGTCAACAAGCTTCTTCTCCTACTCAAGGCATCAACAACTCTATTAGACTATCCACTTCTATGTTTCAATACAAAAGAAAAGTTTTGCATGTGCTCAAACCATTTCATATGTCTCTAATTCAAGTTATTCTTACTTCCCAAATATTGTAAATCTTAATGATCAGTGTACAACACAAATTCTCTAGGCATCAAGTAATGTCTCTGTTTCTTCAAGTCTTGAATAATAGAATATAACTCTTGGTCATAAAATGAATATTTCCTCTTAGAATCATTCAAATTATCACTGTAAAATGCTATAAGTTTACCTTCTTGACTCAAAATGGCTCCAATTGCACTTCCACTAGCATCATAGTCAACTTGAAAAACTTTAGTAAAATGAGGTAAATCAACCACATACAATTTTGTGACCTTTTCCTTCAATGTTTTTAATTTTTTATTTCTCCATGTGTCTATTTGAATTCCTTTTAATCAACCCTCATAGTCTCTATCATAACATTACAAACTAAAATGAAATTTCTAATAAATTTCCTATAGAAACTTGCCAATCTATGAAATGATTAACTTCTCCAACACTCTCATGTATAGGAAACTCAAGAATAGTTTTCACTTTCTCAAGATACATCTCCAAACCATAAAAAAAAAAAAAAAAAAAACAAGATACACAATCTTCTCTTCTATAAAGTAACATTTCTTCAAATTTATCAGTAATTTTGCCTCTTTCAACATCTGAAACACTTGTTTGATATGCATAAGATATTATTTCTTTGTCTTACTGTAGATTAGTATTTCATCAAGATATTCAATCAAAAACTTTCCCAAGAACCTTTTCAAAACCTTTTCTTTAGCCTGATAAAAGTACTAGGTGCATTAGTTAAACCAAAAGGCATAACCAACTACTCATACAAACCTTTATTAGTCTTAAAATTAGTCTTCCATTCATCTCCTTCTCTAATTCTAATATGATGATATCCATTATTTAAATTAATCTTTCTAAATTATTTTTCTCTACTCAGTCTATCCATAATGTCATCCATCCTAAGCAAGGGAAATCTGTACTTAATTGTTATTCTATTTATAGCTCTAGAATCAGTGCACATCCTCCATTCTCAACTCTTCTTAGGTGCCA
The DNA here is from genome assembly GCA_028749045.1 of Cupressus sempervirens. Taxonomy (NCBI): domain Eukaryota; kingdom Viridiplantae; phylum Streptophyta; class Pinopsida; order Cupressales; family Cupressaceae; genus Cupressus; species Cupressus sempervirens. The sequence continues at coordinate 792,347,887 of CM053787.1, forward strand.
ATACAACATGTACTATACAAGGACTCGGACTTTCTGTGATCATACCTTTCTCAAGCAATTCTTGCACTTGTCTATTCAATTCTTCATTCTTTGTAGGTGTTAGTCTATGTGGTGCTTTATTAGGGAAACTAGCTCTACATATCAAATCCATATAATGACTTATATTTATCATAGGGGGTAATCCATTAGGTACATTATTAGAAATAATATCTTGAAATTTATCCAAAAAATATCTAACCTTGATGCTCAAGTTCATCTTGTTTCTCAATCTTTCTAGGAATCAAAGCAAAGAAAACATTTTGTCTCTTCATCTCTTTAACAAACTATTTTCCTTCAACCAAATAAACTCTAACTAGTGTACAATGATTCTCCTCAGGTTTCTCAATTAAAGGCAACAATACTTGTTTCTTCCCATTAGCCCAAATAGTATACTAATTCAATCTACCATCATGTGAATCTTTCCTGTCATACTATCAATGTCTTCCCAAAAGTAAATGACAACAATCCATAGGCATAATATCACACAAAATTTCATCAAAGTAGTTCCCAATATTGAATTTCACAAGGTATTTTTCACTTATCAACAATTTATGTTCATACTTGATCCAAGCAATGTGATAAGGGTTAGGGCACTTTAATATCTGCAACTTCAACTTAGATACCATTTCTTCAGATGCCAAGTTATTGGAACAACCACTATCAATAACCACTTTGCAACATTTATCTTCAATCTTCAATCTAGTTTTAAAGACACTTGTCCTCAAAATAGGTTCATTATCCAACTTTTCTTTCCACAAAGTTCTTCTAATCATCAAGTTTTCTCCTTTCTCAGGTTCATTTGGAGGATCACTAGTTTCCTCTTGAATCAAAGCATTTCTACCAATACTCCCTATTTTCTTTCCAAAAATGTTCATTCAAAAGCTCTATGTCCTTCTTCTCCACATTCAAAACAAGTTCCTTTAAACCACTATCTATCTTCTCTCTTTCCATTACTGCTATTTCTAGGGTAAGCAAAATAATTACCTCTAGTGTAGTTACCTCTTCCTCTATTAGCATTATCATCTTTCTATTTAGATTTACCCATGTCATGAAGTGTACCATTAGATCTTCTACTTTCTCCACAAGTTCTACCTCTACTCCTCTAAAATACTCCACCTCTTTCTCTTTGTCTCTACTCATATATCTTTAGATCTCACGGTATACAAGTATGCTTCTTCAACACTTTCCATCTTTACAAAGTTAATCTCATCTTGTATCTAAGTACTTAAACCATTCAAATTTCTACCAACTTTGTCAAACTCATTATCAACATGTTGAGATCTGATATCCAACTTAAAGAATTTTTAAGTATATTATTCCATAGTCATATATTTCTATCTCAAATTTTGCATTCTTCTCAACAAATTTATTTAATAATCAACATGAAGGAATTTCTTTTTTAACTTACCAACCATCTTTATGCAAGTCTTGATATTTTCCTTTCCTCTTCTCTATCTATCAGTTTGCAAGTGTTCCTACCAAAGAGAAGCATGGATTCTCAAATTTTTAGCTACTATTCTCACCTTTCTATCTTCAAAAACAATTTCATAATCAAAGAATCTTTCAATCTCAGATATCCAATCAAACAAAGTATTCGTATCCAACTTTCCACTATAGAGATATAGTTCAAAAGAAAGTCTAGAATTTGCTTTACTTAAGGCTCTCACGAGTCTTTCTTCATCTTGTTCAACCTTATGCTTAGGATTAGGTGCAACTAATTCTTATTTATCACTAACATCATCAAGATGCACTCCTCTTCTCTGGGCTATTTCAACAGCTTCAAGTCTAGCTGCAATTTATCTTGACATGTCCATAATAGCATAATCTGCATTTGCTCTACCTCGAACTATTTTGACAATATTTCTGACAAGAATCATAACCTTCTACAAGTTATAGATTAGAAACTCAATCTGCTACCCTACAACCAATATTCAAAAAGGTTCTCCATTATCACAAATTTTTCAAGGAAAGAAACCACACTCTAATCCCACCTGGTGCAAGGCTAGGAAACCCAATGAATAGAATCCTAAGCTACCCTTACTGAGAGTTACACATAGAATCCAAATACATGATAAACCATAAGAAAGTATAGAGAATTCTAATGTAGATATACGAGACAATCTTCCATTAACATGCTAGGCATAAGGCTTACTTGGTTACATCCATAAAAATCCAAAATACAAATTGAGAGCTTAGGAGCTTGGTCTTACGGAGCCAAATATTAATATTTTCATTTCTAGCTTCATTCTTACCTATCCTAACTCAAGATCTCAAAATATATAACCAACAAGACCACAAGTTGGTCTATCAGGAAAATTAGTACAAAATATAGATCCTACCCCAAAGGAAAATTAAACGACCTTACAATAAAAAAAATTAACTTGCAAGGGGACAATCATAGGTCCACACTTATGTAAGAAGCAAACCCCAAGGTCACAAAAAAACTTGATACCACATGAAGCCTCATTGAAGCCAAAACCATACGATACTCAAGCTACCAAGAAATAACACACCACAAGAAAACAAAAAGGATAACCCCAACAAATCAATGAATTGTTCTTTTGTGGGGTTAGATATAAGATCCCTGGTAGGTCCTCATTAAGGAGCTAACTTCTTGGAAAGATAAAACTCAAACAACAACAACCATTCTACAAATAAATAGACATGAATAATTAAAAGGAAATCTTTGTGGTTGATGCGAGATTGCCAAAGTACCCAAGATGCTCCTGCATTAAAATAAGTTTTCTAATGAGACAAAAGTTGAAATTTGAAATCTCTACAATTGGTGAAATGAATAAACTAAAGATGGTATTTTCATATCTCAGACTAAGTATCTTAAGGAATTGATGGTTAGATTTGTCATGGATAATTGCTAACTAGCTGGAACACCTATGAATATAAGATGCAAATTGTCTAACAAGGATGATTCGACTAATGCTATGAAAACATGGTACAAAACAATGATTGGTGGCTTAAATTATTTGACTCATACAAGACTAGATATTGCTAATGTGATTAGAATTATAGCAAGATATCAAGCAAATCCTAAAGAGACACTGTTTGCAATAATAAAAAGATTTTTCAAATATTTGAAGGGAACATTGGAATTTGGCTTATGGTATGAGAGATTCAATGATTTCAAATTGTATGCATATATTGAACATGATTAGACAATAAATGTGGATAGTAAAAAGCACAAGCAGAGGAGTATTTTTACTTAGAGGAAGGTTGGTATCTTGGTTAAGTAAGAAGCAAGATGCATTTCTTAGACTACAATAGAAGTTGAATATGTTGATGCAATAAACAATTGTAATCAGATAATGTGGATGAAAAGAATGCTAAAGGATATTGGTATTACTTTTTATGAACCTACTATTATACATTATAATAATATGAGTACAAGTAGTGTAAGAATCCTATTTTACATTCTAAGACTAAGCACATGCAATTAAGTATAATTTTCTAAGAGAGAATGTAGAGAAGGATATCTAATTGGAGTATGTGAGTACAAAAGAGGAGATAGAAGATATATTCACTAAACCATTAGATAAAGACACCTTTGAGTATCTCAGAGATATGCTTGGGGTAATGGCCCCACCTAGTGTAGATTAGGGTAATGGCTCCACCTAGTGCAGAGTAATTGATGCAACTTTGCCTCAATCTAGTATCTGAGCATTATTCATTCATCTGGATATGATTCTCAGCATTTCTTTTTAAGGGGAAGTTGTCATAGTAAGTAAAGCTATTTGTAGAGATCTTGTGTAAAATTTTTAGGCATAATAGTGTTTGTTAGCACTTGACATATTTTTAGTTGCAAATTAGTGTGATCCAATACATGTAATTTGATGGAGATGTTTGTTAAAGGAGGAATATTGTAGAAGAAAATATGTTTCACATATTGACACCTCTTTCATTGATGTCAAAGGGGAATAAATTTAGTGAAAAAAGGGACCAAAAATGGGGAGAAGTTCAAAAGAACCTATAGGGAGAAGTACTAAAGACTGTATATGTTGAGGATATTCAGAAAATTGTATTATGTTTTCAATAAGTTACTTTTGATTGGTGGTTTTTCATCACATGTTGGCATCAATGCCAAATAGGTAGATTAGTGGAATAGAGGTTTGGTTGGTACTTGGATGTATTATTAATCTATTGTATTGATGACATGTTTTGTCATTGATGACAACATATACATATTTGATCATGTTAGACAAAAAATTGTATATCATAGGATGATTGTTGGCACAATGAAGTTGGCATATAATAGGTTAAGGTATGTGAGATTATATTTATGTAGAAGAACAAGTATAGACATCATATCTATGTTTGATGCATCTTATGACCAGTTTTGGATTAGATGCGATATGTTTGGTGAAGACTTGTAGCAGACCAATGTACATGAAATAATGTTAGAGAGAGTTGGTAACATATTTGATGTAACTTATTATCAAGGTGGAATTAATGTCAATAAGCTTGATCATGGTAGAAGACTTGTTCATGCAACTATGTTTTCTGTAGCAAAACATTTGGATTATTCTTGAAAGATTGGTGTTGTGTAATGTGCAATGTATTCTATTGATAACTGAGTATGTTGAGGAAATATATTGTTTATCATTTTAAAATTTAATATTTGTATTCTAATGTTTGGGAACTATAATGTAAAACATAACATTTGTAAGGATGCCTATGAAGACATGTATGTCTTAGCATGGACCTATGGAATTAATTGTATATTAGGGAATCCTTAAGAAAATATGACTTAATTAATTATTTGTGGGGGTATTAGGGAAAGTTGTTTTCCTTGGTTGGGAAATAATTATATCTAGTCATCGTGGATATTGTGGATGTAAGCTTTTAGCCTAGATGATTAGAGAAAAGTAGAGGTTGAGTTAGTTGATTGTGGTGAGCTTCAAATGAACTATTTTGGCAAGTAAGTTGTAGATCAACTAGTTCACCAATTTTGATGTGTCATCCTAAAGATTTGTTCTTCATAGTTGTTAAAGCATTTAGGCAATGGATATGTTTTTGTTCTTAACAACCTTTAATACGTTTAGAACCTTCTACTAAGGGTTTAAGGTCTCCTAACAAGGATTTGTCCTCTAATAGGGACTGTTGTACTAAATGCATTGTAATTGGCTCTTAAAAGGGTCACATCCTTTGACAAGGAACTTATATATATATATTAGTACACTATCTTGTAGGTACCATCCTTATTAGTGTTTTCCCTCTAATACAGGGTTTCCTTAGTTAACAAGTCATTGTGTTATGGTGTATAGTTTCTCATTATTATGTATCATCATTTTAATTATTGGAATTCAGAGTTATACTTGTTTGGATTTAAGTTTAATTGGTCACAATTGATTCACCCCCAATTCACCCTCTAGTTTTCTTTATTAAGATCCCTATTTAGGAATCAACTTTGAAAATAAAGAAATTGCATAAGGAAAAATGAAATAGAAACTAGAGAAATTTTTTGAATCACATTGTACCTTGATGATGGAATGCCTCTTTGGATGTGATCAGAACTATTGATGCAATAGCTTTATCTAAAAGGAAATTGTGAAATAAATATCTTGAATAATAAATACCATAGTTTGCCAAAAATGCTTAATGAATACTTGAAATAATTCTTTGAAGGATTGAAGACTTGGATGCTCAATTGTAAAAGAGATCTTGAACTTGAGTTGCTTGATTGACCATGAATTCTTGAAAATCCAGATAATGAATGCTTTCACTTGATAATGTATACAAATTGAGGAGATATGGTCGATTTATATAGTCAATCTATTATTCTGTGGGGTAATACTCAAGCAAGTCAACCACAAAGCTAGATGTCACTTTTAAAACCTTGTAATAGGGCCTCAACCCAAAATTGGGCCTAAATTATTGGGTATAGAATACATATGGAATTTCAGTCCCTATAGTCAAGGCCAAATTTTGGAGTGGGGGGACCAGACAATTAGTAGGTGCCAAATTTCTAGGTATAACTCATTCAGAGGTCAAGAGAGCATGCAAAATCCATACATGGTATGATAGGTCCTAGGAGATGAAATGAATTATTCGATTATAGGAAAAAATAAATGAGTACACTTTGAAGAAATTGAATCAATATAGGACTTTTATATGTTAATTTAAGGTCTAATAAGTGTTAAGAGAGCATGGAATCAATGTGGGAACCCATACATATAGTAGAGTAAGAGATTTTCTACCATCTATAAAAATAAATATTTCTTACACTACCTCAATGATACAAATGTATGAAGCCAAGGGGAAGAAATTCAATCTATTTAAAATAACTAGAAAAAAACTTAAATGAAATAGAAAAAAATTAGTTAATCAAAATATAAATTGAATTATGCTAAATCAAAATGATAGAATACAGAAGTGCTAATAAAGTACAAACTATGCTATAAAAACATATTATGACCTTAGAATTTTTAAAAAAATACAATATAAAGTTACGAGTTTGGATCTCTCAGCCTCAAGCAATAGAATGTGATAGAGATGTCTACATGCATAACATTTGGGTCCTATATAGTAGAGAATAGAAAGGTAACAAGTGATTTCACTTGGTCTCAAATTCTAGATATGGGTACATGCACATTACCTATACAAATAGAGATAAGGAAAATTATTGGGTTCTTAAAGAGGTTTGCTTTAGTCAAATTGTCACTTTTGTGTTCCCACCTCCATAGATAACCAGATAGATAAATGATAAAAAAAAATAGAGATAAGTAATTTAGAAATTAATCCATGATTAATGGATGAGAACCTCTACTACACAAAGTAAGACAATAAAAATGAGCCTCACTTGAGGGAGGAGATCCCTTATTGCACAAAGATTAGATGGGTGGTACAAATGAGCCTCACTTGAGAGAGGAGAGCCCTTACTACCTTAACAAGATATTATTCCAAGATATTCAAAGTGAATATACGAAGTAATATAACTAAGTGTATATCTTTCCAAGTAAAATTTGATAGAGCTTTACTTTGGAATTTCATATGTATGTATGTGTATCTATGTTTGTGTGTACACACCCACAAACACACATATATACATTCACACACACACACAAATATATGTATGTATGTATATGTGTATACATATATATTTATGTGTGTGTGTGTATCTATATAAGTATATGCACACACACACATACATATATACGCACACATATATACATACATACACACAGACATAGACACAGACACACAGACACACACACACACACACACACACACACACACACACACACACACACACACATATGCATATATACATATATACATATAGATAAATACATATATATACATATACATATGTATATAGATACATATCTACATATATATACACACACACATATGTATATATACATTTATACATATATGTATATACATATATACATGCACATATATACATATACATATATACATATGTACATATGTATATATATTATATATACATATACATACATATATATATACATATACATACATAGATATATATACATATAAATACACACACACACACACACACACACACACACACACACACACACACACACACACACACACACACACATATATATATATATATACATGTATATATATGTATATATACATGTATATATATATATATGTATATATACATATACACATACATACATACATATATATATATATATGTGTGTGTGTGTGTGTGTGTGTGTGTGTGTGTGTGTGTGTGTGTGTGTGTGTGTGTGTGTACGCGCGCACACACACACACACACTTAGAGAGAGAGAGAGAGAGATTATGATTGTTGATGATGGAAGTAGTCATTTCATATGCATCTAAGACATGTACATTGAAAATAATGTTTCCTTTTTTAATTTTGTGGATGCTATTGTGTTGCATTGATATTCCCATGTTAGACTCACATCTAAACATATGGGCTTCAAACTTGGGTGATACACCATAGACACTATGTTATGAAGGGACATGGTGTTAAAATGTGATCATTAGATCATGGTCTTCAATTTCTAACTTGTGAGACTTGACACAAGAGTTTCATAAATGTAGGGGTGAAAATTTACGATACTACACATACAAAAATGGGGCTAAAATGAGAACCCAATTAAGGGTGCTTGCTTTTTAGGACTAAACAGCTATTACATTGGTATTGTAATAATTTTCATCATTCTATGCCAAAATCATCTCCCCCCTACTTCACTTACAATTTATATATGTTCAAATTATCTCTTATCTACATAATTGTTCATTGAAATACACATAATTATTATAATACAATTTAATTAAAATACACAAATAATTACAAAATATTATAAATAAACCTTATATCCCTTCCAATAATACATGCTTGTGTAGGTGTTTTTAACAAAGCACATAAGTATGTTTACAACAATCCACATGGATTACTTCATATGTGATCAAATTAAATAATTATAGATAAATTAAAACAAAAGCTTCATAGAAAGAAATTAAAAGTAATTAAAATGGTGATATATTTGTTTAAGTAAATAAATAACAAGAGTATAGGGATATTAAATTTAAACAACGAATAAATAGGGAAATTTGTATGATCTATGTGATTTTTTATTTGACTTTGTTTTCATTTTAAGGAAATATCTTCACACACATAGAGAGAGGGGGAGTGGGGAAGATAAATAAATGATGCAATTTTGTATGATGTTGGATTTACTTTCTAAACATTTTTCTTTTCACATGTAATCAAAATTTGCGTGCACCTTGCTACCATCTTGTCCTTTTGTAAACATACTTCTATATATTCATTTAATCCTCATAATTATTAATTAGTAATTACATATGCACATACCTTTATACACTCACTAACCATTTAGTTTTGACTATCTATCCACTTATAGATCATTTTTTTACAACTATGGCATTCACCTCATAATTGTAGACTCCACCATTTCCTTTCTTAACGTTTAGATTTGGCTAGTTGGTCCCCTATTTTGCTTCTCTGAACCAAGTGCATGCTTGAAAAAAATTGATTCTATGTGATGGTATTTAAAGACACTCAATGATCTTATTCTAACACATGTCGGATATTCAAGTTCATCCTATCACATTAAATGTATAGTGCACAACATGAAATATATTCAGATGCTGAAAAGGGTATTAAATTTGTATAGATCATTTTTAGGCCTTTTTGTATTGTATTTTGAATATTTGCACATTTTTTTGGAGACAAGGGGGTTACATTATTGAGATACTAAGCATCAAGTAAGTGTTGGGTTTTGATATATTGAATTCTACTAACCTTAGATCATGGTATGTATATAACCCACTTGGAGCTAAGGGCTTTGAAAATAAATAAGATTCAAGAAAAGTGATAAGGGGCCTAGCGCTAGTTGTTTAACAAGTTAATCCAAGTGGTTGTTAATTCTTGTTCACTACAACTTCATGATTGGGGGTTAGATACATAGTACATTGTGATCCTTTCATTTATGTAGGTTCTTTTCTTTACATGTTTGTCCATCCAAATTGAAAGTCCAAGAACAATGCTATGGTCTTGTGGGGGAATTTTATCTTGACATCACCTCAATTCTCTGGCAATGCCATTGTTTTGAAATAGGTAAAATGATGCGAGAATTTGTTGATATTATTTGGGGAGTTGAGTGGGTGGTTGGTTGAGGTTAATAATAGCCTCAATAAATTCTTGATGAGTGATGAAATGACAGGGTGATAAAGTTGATGAACAAACTAGTAGTACTGCGCTTTTGATTGGGGCAAAAAAAAAAATCTTTTTGGATTGTACAATAATTTTCCTTAGGATGTGTAGAGATGTTACTAATGTACTTGGCATTAGATATACAAGTAAGGCCTTGAAATATTTGTTAAACCCTATTAGACCCTTAAATGAACATGTTAACTCTTAATAATCTTTGAAACATAATATTTTTTTACGTAGAGTACATTGATCTCATTAGATAGTGATGATAGTGCTTACTTTAATAACGATGATAATGGGTTGCTTAGTTGTTTGACACTACCTCATGTTAGGTTCATTTATATCACGAGCTAATACATACCTAAAAGATTACATGTATTAATGTTGTTCATGGTTATTCATTTTGATGATGATATTTTATATGTTTTCACATAGTGATTATAGTTAGTTTCATAATGGTGGAGGTATTGATGATGTAGATGGACTATTGGTTACTTACCCCATACTTGCATGTGTATGGTTTGTGTGTCTATTTTACATTTCTATTTGACATACCTGATATGGTTGTGGGAGGGAGTCATAGTCATTTGAAACTCAAGATCTACATGATGCACCACTTCCCACTATTGCCTATTTAGTTTAGATATATGTATATGTACATGCTTGTATCTTATGCAAGATTATAGGTACCGAGCATCAACTTTGTTGAATTACTAGAATGAGCGTGCCCTGTTGCAATAACTCTATGGTAAGGAAGGGTGATAATAATAAGGTCCCAATCCTAACCTAAACCTCAATTATCTCGACATAGTGGACACATCTTTTTTGACCATCTAACCAAGTTGTCAAGTGATATAGAATCAATAACCCTTTCTCCCTCGAATGTGGAGTTGTGTGGATTGGTTTAGGTAGTTTTCGTGATTTGAAATTGACATATGCTTGTAGTATTTAATGTCAGGTTATGTTTACTATATAGCTAATTAAATATTTATATTTAATTAAGAGACTTTGCTAAATTACAGTTAAAATTTATTTACTTATTGGAAGAATTCAATTTAATTGAATAAGCTATTTAAAATATGAGATATATGGTATGTTACCTAATTATGACATATAATAAATATTAATATGCGTTCAAATTTAAATTGAAAATAAATAAAATAAAAATAAAAAAATAAATCAAAATATCAACACATGAGATATTTTGGAAAGTGAAGTCAAACTTCATAAAGTAGATTTGGAAAAAAAATCCAAAAAGGAAATATTTTACAAAAGTAAGTCAAATTTCATAAAGTGAAATTAAAAATTTAAATAAGATCTTTATACTCTAAATGAAATTTTTCCAGATGGGATATTTTGGGAAAAAAGTAAAAAGTGGAATTAGGAAATATTACTACACTTTAAACTTACCTTAACTAAGTTTTTGACTTTTGAGTCCCTAATTGGTATGGATTTTCTATAAAAAGGAAATGAGAGTTCATTTTTAGGAGGATTTTTTTGGAGATCGAGTTAGAGAATTTGGAAGTAGAATTGGGTGAGCATATTGGGTAATTTTGGAAGGAGATTTCTGATGGTTGGATTGAAGAACATACATAGTCTTCAAATGGGAAAAGCTTTGAATTTGTGCTTGGTCTCCTATCATTCAGATGTTTCAACTAGTGTTTAAAAAGGTATGATCTTTATTTATTTGTGATTTTTTGCAAAACCTTCTTTCAAAACCTTTTTTTCTTTGTTTTTATTTAGTTTTATGGGATAAATTTGAATTAAAGAGATGTGTTGCCTACCCCTAGTTTACTTTTCATATTATATTGCCGAATTATTTTAGGCCAGGTTTATGATTATGTTTGATGATTAGTGGTATTTGATTTACCCAATTTTTTTTGGATGTTATACATACTCAGTTGATTTATGTGATGAGCTACTTGGTACTTGGTTATTTCATGTGTACATGATTATTCTTTTGATGATGATGCTTGTATACAGTGATTTCAATTATTTCATGATGATAGTTAGATGGATGATTTATATGCAATTTCTATGGATACTTACCCCAAGTATGGTGTACATGTATGTTTTACTTTATGTATGATGTTTCTGATGTGGTTAAGGGAGGGAGTCGTAGTCACCTACTAGTCGAGATCTACACAATGCACTATTCCCTGCCATTGCTTGTTTAGTTTAGATTATGTGTGTATGTACATGCTCAAATTTTATGTAGATTATAGGTACCGGGCACCGACTTTCTTGAATTACTAGGATGAGCATGTCTTATTGCAGCATCTCAATGGTAAAAGAGGGGAGATAATTCTTGAGTCCAAATCCTAACCCTAAGCCAATTTTCCTAGAAAGTAGGACACGTATCTAAGCTTTACCCTTCCAAATTTGTCAAGTGACATGAATTCATGATTTTGGCCCTTGAGTTTGATTTAGCATTCTTTACTTTTAATGAGTTTTCATATTTAGTCTTGTGGGTTTGTTGTGATTTTCAGTTATAACTAAATGAAATTAAAAGAGAATTTTTAGAAAATTTTATAAAGAAAATTTAATATTTAATTAATTGAGAAATTAATTAAATAAAAGAATTAAATTTAAAGATCTAATTAAAGTTAGAATTTTAGTGTAATCATATTTATTTAATTTAATAATTATATATTTATGAGATTCATTTTTATAATAAACTATAAATATTATTATTAGTTAAATTAATAAATATTTAATTAAAAATGTCTCATGATTTAATACGAGAGAGAAAGAATTAATTTAATAAAGTTTATTTTAATTAAATTGCAAAAGGTTGCACATGAAATTAAAATATAATAAAATAATTAAGAAAAAGGCTTTGCGTGATTGCAAAGCCAAAACCCTAATTAGAAAAGACTCTTTATTAAGAAATTAGAGCTCATTTCTCCACACACAGGGTTTGGAGGAGCCAATTTCCAAGAAGAGAGTTTCGAAAGAAAGGGAATTCACTTGCGAGCTCTGTGCATGCGATCACTAGCATCAGATATAGGTAGGATCTTGTTAAAAATTTTGCGTAGTGATTCTTCTTTTGAAATATTTGTCCTCTCTGTGTTTGTGGATCTATATTTCAAATTTAATTGGATTGAAACCCTTGTTTGTGAATTTATTGTTCTTCGTTTCGAATACATCTGTAAATAAATTGAAGATCGAAACCCTTGTTTGGCAAATTTTAGAGATCCATAATTTGATTAATTACAATTCGAGTAGGGTTTGGAAAAGAGATCAAAATTTGATTGATTGTTCATATTTTTCCTATCATATCTATTATGTAAATTTATTAATATATATAATAATAATAAAATTACCATAGTAATTTAAAATTACTGTGATAATTATATTACTATACTAATCTTTGAGCTATGAATCAATTTCTATATGGTGATTGTATTGGTGAAATCTATGACTTTTGTTCAGTTATATTTCAGTTCTTTCCAATTGCTTGTTTAAGAATTGATGTGAATTATTATGATCTTATTAGACCTTCTGCTATCTGTGAGCTTAGGGTAGGTTGTCTTTATGTTTGTTGGGAAGTGGCTTACAATGGAGGCCAAATCCCTAAAGAGGCTGCCTGGATGGCCCATTGTAGGTTATTTTAATAAGTGATAACATTTCATTATATGGGTTTAAAATGAATAAAAAAGAGTTAGTGTTTTCCTTTCCCATGCCTTGAGTGCTAGTATAGGCTAGGATGAGAATAGAGAGGATGCTTGGTTGTGACCTTGCCTCATTAGTATACCTTGTTTGTACGAAAGGATATTGATGCCACATAGATTCACTATGGGTCCAGAGTCTAGAGAAGTTGCCAGGGTAACCTCAAATTTGACTCATGCGATGACACTTTCCCACTTACATAGTATATTTCCTATGTGTCTTTTTTGCCTCTGGGTTTAGATGTCATTTGTGTCTTGATACCTTTGAGATAGATTGCTATCAGGTTTTTCTTGACCTAGATGTTGGATTTGACTTTTGGGAATTGATATCCGTATGAGACTTGAGATTATCTCCTTAGCATGGTGGGAGTGGGTCATTTAGGTTCAATGAGGTCGAGTGGTAGTGCTTTTTATTTATACCATTGAGATTTGACAACTGGATGCCGATGTTGAATGTCCTTATACAATTATTATTATCTTGTGATAATGTGTCCTGATATATGGTTATATTCTATTGTATTGTATCTAATTTTCAGAGTTACTATGAGATGATGTATTTTATCCTTGATGTATATTCTTTGAGCTTTTTATACCCTATGACTTGTACAGTGGATTATTATGCATTCTGGTTATGCCAAGTGGCATATTATGTAATTATATATTATTTAGTTGGAATTGTGCTTGTAATAATTCTTTGATGTGGATTTTTTGTGTATCGGATTTAGTCTTAATAAAACTTAATTATATATGTGATTCAACATCATAGGATTCTTAAGAGAAGTAATCTGTTTATGATGGTTGTATGTATGTGAGTTATTGCTTTCGCTATTTTATCTCTTGTTATTTTTGTCTTTAAAAAAAAATGTTTGGCAAACTTAGTGAAACTGTAGGTTAATTTCTTTTGGGTTCCCTGATGGGGCGTTACAAGAGATTCATTTCTATTTGTGAAAGGTTAAAGAAAAATGAGTTTTTGGTGCTATATTTGTTTGTTTAATTTTGGGGGTTTATCTTGTTGGAAAAAAATAGAGAAGAAAAGAAAACCCATTATTGTTAAACAAATGGAAAAAAGCATTTAGATATGATAACAAAATTGTAAGTTTCATTTGAAAGAAAACTCATTAATTTTAAAGGAAAACTTTTTTAAATTTGAGATTTCATTTGAAAGAAAACCTATTATTTCTAAACGAAAACTCTTTTAAAATTGAAATCAAAACTAGATAATTTATTTAGAAGAAAACTCATTAGTATTAAAGGAAAATCCATTTAGTTTTGATTATAAAAGTATATGTTTCCATTGAAAGAATAAGATCACACTATATTTGGTTGAATTATATGTATATAATCCTTTAAATTTATATAATAAAATAGATAGAAAAATAATAATAATATTATTTATTATTTCAAAATAATATTTTATTTAAATGAATATTATTTGCTAAAGAAGTAATGTTTATGTTATTTTTCTTTTCTTTGAATTTTTTTTTGTAAACTTTACAAGTAAATATAATTATTTACTTTATGTATTAATTGGACTTTTACATCCAATAATTGATCCATAATTTCTTATTGGAAATTGATGTTAATTAAGAATATTAATTATAAGTGTTAATATTATTTAATTTGTCCGCTTTCTTTTAAAGACAATTTAAATCATGTTGAAGCTAAATGTGTAGTAACAAATCTTTATCAAATTTCAACTTGAAATAAGAACTAACACAATATTCAACTGAATAAATTCTGTAAATGAACTTACTCATAAATAGGGAAATTTATATTGAACAATTAAGTTATTAGGAGAAAGTAATAACATTATCCAATGTTTGAGATATGAATGTGTAAATGAGATAGATGGACTGAATCCTTTAATAGGATGTGAGATTGGACTTTGTTCCACTGATTTACTTGATGATTATGATGATATTTGGTTATGAAAGTTTTTTTATAAACTTTGATTTATTTTCTCTTATACTTATTTGAACCTAGGTAGGTAATCTAGGTGTGTTAAGGGGGATTGATTTACAATGAGGGTTGACCCACTAAGTGGACAACCAAGGAAACTTATTGCAAGTTACTTAATATAAGTGATAACAAAACATTCATGGGCTTTTGGATATTAAATTGAATAAAAAATATGTGTTCCTCTCCTATGCCTTGAGTGCTTGTAAGTTCTAGGATGAGAGTGGGAGAAGATGTTTGCATGTCTAGAGAGACATTTAGGAAGCATAGTTAGTTACCTTGTCTATATGAAAGGTTATTAATGCCGCACAGAGTCACTAGAGGAAGGGGTCCTGAGAGAGTGTCAGGTTATCTTAGAGTCATCTAATGTGATGAAATTTCTACTTATGCATAATAGATTCTTGCATGTGTGATTGTCTCTGGACAAGCAATCATCCTTCCTATATTTGTAAAACCATTGTGTATAAATCTTTTAGGATTGTCATACTTAGTTACCTGGTTTTATCTTGTGGATTGATTTCTGAGGACCTGATATTATCTCCTTAGCATGTTAGGAGTGAACTATTTAGGTTCACAAGGTCGGGTGGTAGTGGATTTCTTACCAGATGAGCTCCAACGGATTTGTATTAGTACTTGTGTTCGAAGATTCTTGATGTACCTATTTATTCATACTCATCACTCTTGGAGACTTGTTCCTTTCTCATGATGCATTTAATTCATGTACATTTTATAGTGAAGGTACTTTGTATATTATGTTTTATGTGTACTTGTATTTGTCATGCCCAAAATCTAGGGCAAAACACACACACAATTTTTTTTTGACTAAGATTTAATAAGGTAAAATGGTCGACAGAGATCTAGATGTTTAATCTATGATGGAACCAATTGTTCAAGTAGTTTAAAATTCAGATAGCCATAGGTTCTCCGAGACTAGATGCAAGTTCACCATCGATGATAAAAGGTTACAACTCAGTTTGAACATTTCGTAAAAAGGATAATTTGAGTGAACTGAAAGTTTCTAGTATGTCAATTAATTAAATTAGACAACTAATCCATTTAACTAAAGTCCAAATCCATCAATTGTTTTAATGATTCATTAATATATTACCCCCTAATGATGACAAGAGATTAACACAACAACTTATTCAATACGTCAAAATGACCTACTAACTAAAATAACCTCTAACCCTTAATTACATAACTTGCTTAGCATCAACTTAATAATAATCAAAGTACCACTAACTTTATAATGAACTAATTAACTAGTCCATTTTATTAACTTAATAACTTGATCGATATTACGTTTTTTATCATTTAACATTAAAAGAATTTGGAATTCTAGAAGATCAATTAAATTTAACTATTCTACCATGCTAACTACACTTACCACATTAATCAAAAATCTAACTAGCCTTTAATAAACATACCATATAGATAACATTATTATCGATTATACTATCTACATTTTAATTCCAAATGATCTCCAACGTTCTCATAACAATCTAATTAATTACTTTATCGATTACAATTCAAATTGAAGACTAGACTTATTTCAGTTAAATCATTAAATGGATCTAAACTTTATTCTAGACTATTATAAAATTCAAGTTCAACATTAAAATGCCAATATTTCAACAAACTTACAAATGCTTAACTCAAACTTATTGATTAATCTAAGAATACTTTTAATGAATTAAATTAATACTAACTACAATTTAAAAACAAATATAAATGTTTGCATAAAAAAAAATCCTAATTAACTTCCTAAACATAAAACTTAACTAACTTTAAACAACTAACACATACTACTTACTAATTAACTTAAAACCCAAACTAAAATAAATACTAAAAAAAAAAAACTAAAACCAACTCAATTCATTTAGTTAAATTTATTAACCCACCCTAAAACCTTTTAAATAACAATACTAAAACTAACTCACAAAACTATTTAAGAACTATCTTATATAATACTAACTTAGCAACACCCACTCACTACTTTCTAATATCTTAAAGAAAATAACTACTGATCTAATCATAAATCAATACTAATCTTATTTAAACTAACAATGAATCTAATGTCTAATCAAACATCCTCTAAACTAATCTAGACTACCTACTACATCCTAAACCTAACTTATATAACAACCTAGCCAAGTGTTCTAGCCACCACTTGGCTTCCCTACCCCTTAACTCACGTTGCCCCATGTCCTTGCGCTGACACAGGCCTGTCAATGCAGACCTGCCCACTTCCCTTTGCGTGAGTGATTCTCATGCCCAAAGTCAAGCGCATGGGGGAGAGGAGCATGTGGGGGGGTGGTTGGGTTTAGTTTTTAGCAAGGGAAAAAAAATATAGTTCTAAAACACCCTTCTCCATCCCATCGATAGGACATGGGTCTTCACGCAGTCGGGTATAGTATGGACAGCGGCAGGTGAGAACATAGCTCTAGTGCCAAGAAAGACATATGTGCAGGGTACATTGGTCAAGAAGGTGGATTGTAAGTTTTAGAGTAACCATTGAGTCTCTTATTTCAATAAGGTAGAGACATGCGATAAGGGGTGGTGGCATAGGATATTTATCCTAGAAATTACTATTTTTATTGCTTTTTACCCTTTTTGTTTAGCTTACACTCCAACTCTCAAACAAATCAAACTGACGCCTAGGAAGATGTAGTCATGAGGAGAGGAGAGTAGAGTGACTAGATAGGATATTCTAGGGTAGTTATTACTAAAGTTTTATAGTTGAGGTAGGATATTGTGATATGTAATCTATTTACTTTTTCAATTAAGTTATTGCATTTGTTTAAAAGAAACAATGATTATTAAAGGGCATCTAGAAGAATATTCTCTGTGACTTGGGGGATTAAAAAATTTTCCCCATACATTTTCTAGAGAGGTTTTTAACTCTTGGAGGTGCACTCTTTTTTTTGAAGCAAATTTTGTCTAAGTGATGATATATCTTGTTTCTTGCCATATATATATATATATATAAAGAGTGAACTCTAACCCATTGACAACATAGATTTTCCTATGAACAATATACTAATACAAGGATTGAATAGGGTTATACTTTTCTTTTCTCCTATAATTTACATTTTATCAATCATCACATACAAGGTGTATGTTCCTTTATTTCAGGATTCAAGGTGATGCATAATTCCTAATCAAATTTGATTGTGTAAATTATGAAATTTGATAAGGAGAGAGATAACTTTGTGGTCACAATGTAGGATTTTTATTTCATCTTAACACTTAAACATCGAATTGGAAACCTCAACATATCAAATTGCTTTTCATTAACATAATTGGAAACTTGAAAATTCATAATTCAAAGACATTATCTATCATTCTATTTTCTCACATACATATGCAAAATTTGAAATCACATGAGGGCAATACAAGGAGGTTTTCATAATCTTTTTTTCTTTCTCTATTAGTCATCCTGGTTCAAGGCTCCATCGGGAAAGAACCAATAAGAAAACCTATGTCTTTGCCAATATGTCAAAATTCAAATACATTTTACATAATATTACAATTCAAAAAAAATCTCTTCAAAATCCTTCACAAGTGCTCTCTTCCAATACCTTCAAAACTTCAAGGAAATACAAAAAGAAGACAAGAGCTGACCCGGGCGAAACATCACAACATCAAGAACACAACAAGCATACACCCCAACTTGGTTTTACACAATAGATCCAAATATAGGACCTGACTAGGGGGAAGGTGGATTTTCCCAATGGGAGACGTCAATAACCATGCCATAACATAGCCCTTTCAAGGCTAAAACTTCAAGAACTTCCATTCTTCTACAAGGCCCTTTTGAGGCTAATACCACAAGGATTTTCATTCCTTTCCATATTCAAGAATTCACAATATCAAACAAGGCATGTGATGACAAGTAGGGGCCCATACACCCTACCCTCTTTCCCTCCTCTCACCATGAGAGGGGACTCTACACCATTGAGGTCCAACTAAGGCCCTTCCCCTGTACATGGCCACTTCTTCCCTATCCAAGGGTGAGTAATGCCAAAACAATCCCCATGAAATCCCCTCAAAACACAAAACATCAAAGCAAACATGAGAATAACATCAAAAGAAAACAAGTTAAGATCTCTCCCAATCAACCTCAACACACAACCAAGCAATACAAAAACAACACAATGCCTTATGCATGATTCAAGCAAGATTCAAGCATGAACAAATGAAGAAAACAATTCAAAGAAGTGAAGAACTCCTACCTTCACCAAAAGAGTTATGGCAAAATGGTGGGTTGAGAAGAGCTTTTTCTTTTCTTCCTTCAATCTTCCAATTTTCTCCAAATCTAGAGCTTGGGTAACAACCCCAAAACTACCCCCAAAATCCTCTAAAAATGACTCTTAACTCAACTAGACTTCAAGCAAACTCAAGATGGAGTTTGAGTCACCAACACATGGAGGAGACAATCAATTTTCGCAATCAACCAAAAATAGGGTTTTTGAGTGACCCTAAAAGTCAAACAAGAAGGCTAAGGGGGTGGAAAGTGCTCCCCACCCACATCCTTACCCCTAGGGTACTTAAATTTAATATTTTTAAGCCTTAAAGACTTAATAGAACCCAACAAAAGCTAGGAGAATTTTAAGACCAATTACCACCTTCCAAAGAGGACAATGCAAGATAGCACAAAATTAACAAGTGGTTTAGTTTCGTCTTTCCATTGAGTTTTCTCGACTAAATTTCCTGCACACATCAGTAGGTTCAAGAAATCACATGCATTATGTAATTTACGTATAAGAAAATTCATATAAATTAAAACATCCATTTTTCTAATAATCAATTGTTTATCTAATTCTACTCATATTTTTTACCATTAGAATTGCATAATCAAGGTGTTAGTTTTGCATTCATTTACTTCATCATTATACATGTTCATAAAGCATTAAATGATGAAATCAAATAACTGAAATAAAGCATCACACATCGTAAAATAGCATAATAATGTTCAGTGCATCAAATAATGTTCTGACATATCGATTCATGAGTATCAAAATAATAATGTATCATCGATGCTAGGATGGGTCAGGGTGAGGCCTCACAGTATTATTCTGGCATACCCCACAACTCATGTAGCGGATGTCATGTATTGAGATTATTATATGGAATAAATTTAATGATGAAATTTATATTGTAATAATGGTTCATTCAGTAAGATGATGAATTTATAATCTTTATAGTTATATAACAATGATCTTGTAATTAACATAGAAACTTAACTTAATTAATCAAATCTTAATACGTGTGATACCTTGTTTAAGAATCTTAGAGGAAAGAAACCTATGTTGATAATATTAATTATAAAATGTAATATGTTATCATTGTATTACTTCCACACTTTGTTAAATGGTGTTACAAAATCTTTAAAAAGAAAAATATTTAGTCAATTTAGTGACTTTAAAAAGTTAATTCCTTTGGGCTCTCAAGCAAAGCATTACATCTGGTATCAAAGCCAAGTTTGAAAACTTAGGGAACTTTAGGAACATAGTACATTATTAAATAACATGTAACTTCAACATGCAAAAAACTTGAAACAACAAAGCTAGAAACAAAAACTTGGAACTGTTAACATTTGGAATCCTTAACATTTGTAGTTCAAATATGAAATCTTAAACTATGCCTTATAACACATTGATTGTGATTGATTTTAAGAAATTGTTTGCTTGCTTGAATGTTGTAGGAATTATGGTTACTAAAACTAGATCCTTTTGGATATTATGGACATCTACTATCAACAATGTCTCTCAAAAAATACATATCAAAACTATGATAGCAACACACATGCAAAAGCATGATGACAAAAAGAGAGTTAATCAAGAACCTTTTATTTATTATATTAAGTATTGTAGCATACAAAGCAAAAATAAATGCTCATTGGTCCCTCATGGTGGAGGTTGGATATTTGGGTTTTGGGTAGGAGGTATGTCATCTCATACAATTTGTGATCCTGAGGATCCTAGTGTCGAGACTACTCCTCCCTAGATTATGTTCACTAGTAGTTGGTAACCATTGTGACTCAATAACCTATTCATTCATAGCATAAAATGTTTGTCAGATAAATAGTCTTGCCTTTGATTTGGTGGAACTACCTGATGGTACGGTCCCATGTAGTAAGCAACCTCCAAACCAACTTTGGTTTAATCCTTCATGACACCTTAGTGTCTTAGTTAGTAGTTTGACCCCCTTGGTAGTGTTTGCTCCCATTGACCAACATCACACTCAAATTTATAGGTCTCTAAAACTTCTTTCAAATGATCTATATCCATCCTCAATCATATCATTTTCTACTTGAGTATGTTTACATTCTCATTAAGAGTAGCCAACTGATTTTGAGTCTAGACAACAACAAAGTTAGTCTTTTTTTCCATTTCTCTAAACTCCTCAACTTGGTTATGTAACAAGACATATTCATTTGCAACAATGTTTTCTTGATGTAAGCAGGAGGTGGTGATACTTGTTTCTTATAACCTAACTCTCTATCACTAGGCTTCCAAGCCTTCCAAGCAAATTGCTTTCAGCCCCTTAGGACTTTTCCAAGGTTAGAGACTAGGTGGTTGGCCTTTCCTCATGTCACACTCACCTTTACCAAGTATCTCTATCTATATCCTCACTAAAACCCAAACAACTATCCTTCACACAACACACAACATCCAACACCTCCACTACCTTACACCCTCCAGGATCTTTCATAATGCCATACCTCAAAATAAAGGCTTAACTCATTGCTAAAAAAGTGATTTCAAACATTCCTTAGGTTCTAAACACCTTAGTGGGATTCAAAACACCAATACTCATAAATAGACCTAATGAGGGCTCTCCCCAGTAGTCCTTTCTTGGGATCTAAAGCAATTGATTAAAATCTTTCAAACATCTACCAAAACTAAAGGAAGATTCAGACACCCTTTATTGAACTTTATTAGATTCCAAAATATTAAGGTTTCAATTGAAAATTAGGGCATATAGGTTGTAGGCCCTAATCTAGGCTAATAGGCCTAAAACACTCCCTCGAACTACAAACTCGCTAAACTTTCAAATAACATCACCGAATGAACTTGAATTCATAATTACCTTACTAAGATCTCTCCAACTTTTGGATTTCAGGCTCCTAGACCTTGAGGAGATGGTAGATTCTACAAACCCTTATCATAGTGAGGGTTTCATGGCTGAATACTATAATTGTCTCACAAACTCACATACCTTGTCTATCCCACTCTTAAAAAAATGTTTCTTAACATCCCATGGATGCATGCCAACCTTCAAAAACTTATGCAAAAACTAACTACCTCTATCATGGCTTTCTAGACAGTTGATTCATTATTTTTTCTTGCAACAATAGTCAACATGTTGATCTTTGGTCCATGCTGATATGGGGAAACAAAGTTATGATGTAGGCTCTTGATGGGACAATCTCAACAACACAAAAAACCTCTAACAATCTTCACTAGCTCCAAGAAATGAAAAAATGCATTCACTATGACACGTTTCTTTGGAAATAAGAAGAATTTAATCTAAGAAGCTTTAGGGATCATGACAACCATGGAATAAGGAAGAAAGTATTTGAACTGCAGTAAATAGTAGTACACCAACAAGATTTTCATAGAATATTGATTTATTGTACAAAAACCATACACCATCCCCTTCATTTATTTTCTCCACATATCCCCCTCTATCTTCTACATGAGGATGTAATGTTTTTACAAAAACACAAGACCTTTCACCTCCTCTAAGAGGTTGTTCAAGATGGATGACTATCCACCTTCCACAAAACTTGTCATTTTGCAAAAATTGCTGACAACAACCTTTTGACAATTTTACATTTTTCCCACATTTTTTCATTTTATTCTCTAATATGCTTTCTAGGCACCCTAAATAGGTCCAACATCTTATTATGAAATTTTAATATTCCCTCTATGGTCTTACATGGAATTTTCCACATTTTGACACTCTTTGACCCACATTGCTTAAAGCATGAAATTGGTCAACATGACCTTAATTGAACACCTAATAACATGATTTGTAAAAACTAATTCCCTAATCTATCAAGACTAAAAAACATACTAAATTAGACTCAAAATTTCATGGGAGATGGTTAGGGTACTTCTATACCATACTTCCCTTGTTGAAAAAACTCAAGTCCCTTGAGCTTGTTGCTGGGACTTTGTCTGGTGTTAATGTTGTCTTCTTGTTCAATTATGTGCCACCTTGTCCAATCATTGTCCTTCATCTCCTTCATCTTGTTCGAAATGATTATGATCTCTTCTATCTTTCTTGGACTATAGGACTAATTGTGATCTTTTTTTCTTTAACTCTGTCTTGGACTATAGGAACGATCAACATTTTGCCAATGTTTGGTGGCTGAGATACCTTGGCTCCACATGAACCAATCTTCTTCATCTTCACCCAAGGTTTGCCTTGCCTTGGTGACACAAATACAATACTCTAACTATACAACATGCCATTTGCCAAAAATGATGGCTTCATCAAAAACTTTATCCTTACTATATGCACTTCATTTTTCTGCACTTCCATTGTGTTAATTGTCCATGGATAACTTATTAACTCTAGTTCCATGCTATATGTGGTCTTGTATTGACCCATAATCATCTTTTTAGGTTCATCTTGAACCTCGTCTTGCATGGAGGTTAGCTCTGTAACTTCATGATTCTGATTTTATCTTGTCTTAATCCAATATTGCTTGCTAATAACAAAAACAAATTTATCCTCTCTAGGTCTATGTCCTTATACTTTACATACATTGATGTCTTCTTACTTCTTTCATCAATCCAATCTCTAACTGGCTTTTCTTTTTATTGTTGTCATGAACATTTTCAGTCATAGTGCTGACTGTCTGCCCCATTTTTCCTTCATGTTCTAGGGACTTCATTTCTAGATCATGTTCTACCACTTCTTATATGTCCTCTTCACTCTTTCTATCCTCTATATTAGACATTATTTCTCCCCTTGGCTTTGTGATTTGGTCTAATCTAGTGGCCATTTCTTTTCCATCTTCCTGATCCTCTGTCATAACATGTTCCTCAATCTGTTTATCCTCTTGACTGTCAACTTTCTTCTCAGATTTTGCCTACTGCATTATTAATACCTCTAGTCTCCTTCCTCTTTCTTCATTCTTTGCTAGTGCCTCCCTCAAACTTCTGATCTCCTCTAACATTCTTTCCTCCTCTTCTCTTTGTTTTCTCTTTCTCTTTTACTCTTCCCTTTGTCTTCTCAAGGCATCTTTCTAACATACCCATGCCTTCCATACTTCTTCTAGCGGTGTCATCCTTATCAAAAGAAACTACAAAACTCTTTCAAGCTGTCACAAATTACCAACCCAATCTAAAAGAAACACAAACTATCTTTTCTCTTGCTCTAATCAAAATATTGCCCACAAAAACCAAACTTCTACAACTAGCATAATTATGCTCTCCAAAATGGTGCAATCCTACTCTGATACCAAGTATGATGCAAGTAGGAGGTAGTGATACTTGTTTCTTATAACAAAACTCTTCATCATTAGGCTTCCAAGCCTTCCAATAAAATTGCTTTTAGTCCCTTGGGATGTTTCCAAGGTTAGAGACTAGGTGGTTGGCCTTTCCTCATGCCACTCTAACCTTTACCAAGTATCTCTGCTTATATCCTCACCAAAACCCAAACAACTATCCTTCACACAACACCCAACTCCTCCACTACCTTACACCCTCAAGGATCTTTCACAACACCATACCTCAAAATTGCTTCCAAAGGCTTAAATCATTGCCAATAAAGTGATTTCAAACATTCCTAAGGTTCTAGACACCTTAGTGGACTTCAAAACACTAATACTCACAAATAGACTTAATGAGGGCTCTACGTAGTAGCCCTTTCTTGGGATTTAAAGCAATAAACTAAAATCTTTCAAATATATACCAAAACTAAAGGTAGATTCAAACATCCTTTACTAAACTTTATTAGATTCCAAAATCTTAAGGTTTCAACTAACCATTAGGGCATATGACTTGTAGGCCCTAATCTAGGCTAATAAGCCTAAAACACTCCCTCAAACTATAAACTCACTAAACTTTCAAATAACATCACAAAATGAACTTGACTTTATAATTACCTTACTAAGAGCTCTCCAACTTCTAGATTTTAGGCTTCTAGTCCTTGAGGAGATGGTAGATTCTACAAACCCTTGTTATAGTGAGAGTTTCATGGCTAAATATTGTAACTATCTCATAAACTCACATACCTTGTTTATCCCACTCTTCAAAAAATGTTTCTTAACATCCCATGGATGCATGCCAACCTTCAAACACTGATGCAAACACTAACCACCTCTATCACAGGTTTCCAAACTATTGATTCACTATTTTTTCTTGCAACAATAGTCAACATGCTGATCTTTGGTCCATGCTGATATGGGAAAACAAAGTTATGATGTAGGCTCTTGATGGGACAATCTCAACAACACAAAAAACCTCTAACAATCTTCACTAGCTCCATGGAATGAAAACATGCATTCACCATAACACCTTTCTCTAGAAATAAGAAAAATTTAATCTAAGAAGCTTTAGGGATCACCACAACCATGGAATAAGGAAAAAAGTATTTGAACTGCAGCCAATACCAGTACACCAATAGGATTTTCACAAAATATTGATTTATTATACAAAAACCATACACCATCTCCTTCATTTCTTTTCTCCACATATCCTCCTCTATCTTCTACATGAGGATGTAATGTTTTTATACAAACACAAGACCTTTCACCTCCTCTAAGAGGACGTCCAAGACAGATGACTATCCATCTTCCACAAAACTTGTCATTTTGCAAAAAATGATGACAACTTTTTGACAAATTTTCATTTTTTCCACATTTTTGCATCTTATAATGAAAATTTAATACTCCCTCTATTGTCTTACATGGAATTTTCCATATTTTGATTCTCTTTGACCCACATTGCTTAAAACATGAAATTGGTCAACATGACCTTTATTGAACACCTAATAACATGATTTAAAACAACTAGTTCCCTAATTTATCAAGACTTAAAAACATACTAAATAAGACTAAAAATTCCATGAGAGATGGTCAAGGTGCTCCTGCACCACTTCCCAAGCCTGCTTTGCTGTTACTATACTAGATAGATGGATGGCTTCTGTCTGAGTACCATCTGCTCAAACCCTTTCTATAAGACCTTGTAGAAAGGAAACCTCTTTCTTAGCATTATGAACATGCTCCTTCTCTACTATGACAAAATTTTGTATCTTAGCTTCCATAGCAACCACTACATTGTGAGTCTTTTGTAACATGCAACCTGTTTGAGGGCCTTGGTGTGGTTGAAATGATGACAGTGCTTGGCCTTTGGATTTCTCTTAAATAGGAATATAAAGGATTTCTATTTTTTTTACCACTCTCACAAACATATATACTTTAATTCTATTGACCTTCCTGATGATACTCTATCTAGGTCTTCATGGGGTTGCTACTACTTTCACAATTGGTTCTTGTGCCATACTTTGTGCATTGCCTTCTTCTTACATTTTTTTTTATGTCTGACTATCTAGTGTAGAAAGGGTCACATCCTCATTCTCTTATTGTAACCTTTTTAATTGAGGTGACAACTCTACATCTTGATTCTCTTGACTTGCAAACTGCATTATACTCTCTAAGAGTAATCGTAAAGAATCAAGAGTAGGATCCTCAAGATTGTCATCAGATACACCAAGTTGATCTTGAGGTCAATCAACTTGGCTCTCCTTTGTTGTACCGTGGATTGATTTTTGTAGATCAACATGAGACAATGATGGGCCAACATCAAATTGCCCACATTTTGATCTCTTTTTCTACCTCATCCATTTTCCACCCACAAGGCTTTCATCATCATCTTCACCTCATTCTCTTTGACTCTGATCTTCCATCTTGGGTGCTTGATGAACTTGATTTTGAGAGTCTTCTATCATTCTAAAGATAAAAACTTGAGCAATTTTTATATTGCAAATATGAAAGATCTTTATCACTTAGGTTCAGACAATAGTTCTATTTATAAGCATTACAGCTTCAGAAGCACACAACCATATTGCAAGTCAGTTCGTGAGTTATTATCTTTGATCCTCTACTCAAGCTTGGATTGCTGAAATTAATTCACATCCTATATTTCAACCTATTGATTACTCAATCAATCTTAGGAAAACTAAAAACCATCGAGTTTAGAAATTAATGAGTTGATAGTATGAAATGAATTTGATCAAATCAACACATCAAAGGAGGTACTTTGTCAAAGATGACACACAACATTAATTTTTCATAATCCACTTAGTGATTCTTATAGTTATATCTTATTTCGTAGGGCTCGATTTTCTATATTAGAAACTCTAGGAATATTTTGTGCTCATTAGTTAACAAGTAATCAAAATTGCAACAAGATTTAATAATAAGATTTACAGCCAGAAAACATAAATGAAAAGTTTGGACAACAAAATTGAATTTTTTTTTTTGAAAATGAGACTTGTATTTGTAACACTTGGTGTTTAAGATTATTGTGTTGTGACACTGGTCACCTAGATTATTATTAAAGAATCATTACAAAATGTTCTATTCATTTATGGTTTATTACAAATATAACCATAGTTAAGAAATTGTTAAAAGATGTATGTTAGATCAATGTAGTTTTCGGTATATGTGCAAACCATAATCATATTGGTTCTCATGGTTGAATGTGTATATTTAGAAAATTTAGTTGTATTAATATCCTAATTGACCCTTTATATGACTTTATGAGTAGTACATTTGACTTTTAGTATCTTAGTAGTATAAGTTGGCTTCCAGGAGTAACATTATTTTAAGGGTTGGAGGATGTAATACCAATCCTTTTGCTATTATTGTAGATTCCTCTTTGTGAGTAGTACAATTGACTTTTAGTATCTTAGCAGTACCAATTGGCTTCCAAGAGTAACCCTATTTTAAGGGGTGGAGGATGTAATACCCATCCTTTTTCTATCATTGCATATTCCTCTATTAAACCCTATTAGGCCCTTTAGTGAACATGTTAACTCTTAATGATATTTGAAACATAATAGTTTGTTATGAAGAGTAAATTGATTTCATAAGATAGTAACGAAAGTGATTAATTTCTTAATGGTGATACTTGGTTGCTTAGTTGTTTGACACTACTTCATGTTAGATTCATTTATATCATGAGATAATATGTACCTAAAATATTACATGTGTTAATGTTGTTCATGGTTATTCATTTCGATGATGATATTTTATATGTTTTCATAGAGTGATTATAGTTAGTTTCATAATGATGGATGTATTGATGATGTAGATGGATTAGTAGTTACTTACCCCACACTTGCATGTGTATAGTGTGTGTCTATTTTTGTATTTCTGTTTGACGTACCTAATATGATTGTGGGAGGGAGTTGTAGTCACTTGCAAGTCAGAATCTACATGATGCACCACTCCTTGCCATTGCTTGTTTAGTTTAGACATATGCATAAGTACATGCTTGTATCTTATGTAGGATTGAAGGTACATGACATCAACTTCCTTGAATTATTAGGATGAGCATGCCCTATTGCAATAACTCTATGGTAAGAAAGAGGAGATAGTAATCAGTTTTGAATCCCAACCTAAACCTTAGTTGTTCTAATACAATGGACACATATCTTTTGACCACCTAATCAAGTTATCAAGCAACATAGAATTGGTAATCCTTTGTTCTTTGAATGTGGTGTTGCATGGATTGATTTAGTTAGCTTTTGTGATTTAGGATTGGCATATGCTTGTAGTATTAACTATATAGTTAATTAAATATTTATATTTAATTAAGGGGCTTTGTTAAATTAAAGATGCAGTTTAGTTACTTGTTGTAGGAATTAAATTTATTTGAATAAGTTATTTAAAGTATGAGATATATGATATATTACCTACTTATGGCATATAATAAATATTAATACATGTTATAATTCAAATTGAAAATAAATAATTAAAAATATCAACACTAGATATTTTAGAAAATGAAGTCAAAAACTTCATAAAGTAATTTTGGTAAAAAATAAAATTAAAAAATAAAACAAAATATCCAAAACGGAGATATTTTGCAAAAGTAAAGTAAAATCTCATAAAGCAAAATCAGAAATTAAAAATAAGAGCTTTATCCTCCAAATGAGACATTTTAAGATATTTATGAAATATTTTGGGAAAAAAAGTTTAAAATGGAATTAAGGAAGATTAGTAAACTTTAAACTTATCTTAATTGAGTTTTTGAATTTTGACTCTTTAATTAATATGGATTTTTTAGAAAAAGGAATTTAAAGTTCATCTTTAGGAGGAATTGTTTTGGAGAATAAGTTAGAGGGTTTGGAAATTGGAAGTAGAAGTGATTAGGTATATTGGATAATTTTGGAAGGAGATTTTTCGAAGGTTGGATTGAAGAACATGTAGAGTCTTCAAATGGAAAAAGCTCCAAATTTGTGTGTGGTCTCCTATTGTTCAGATGAAAGAAAAATTAGTTTTTGATGTGATGTTTGTTTGTTTAATTTTAGAGGTTTATTGTGTTGTAAAAAATTATGAAAGAAGAGAAAACTCATCAATGTTACACAAAAGAAAAGAAAAATCATTTATATTTGATAACAAAATCGTAAGTTTTATTTGAAATAAAGTCCATTACTTATAAAGGAAAACTCTTTTAATTTTGAAGTCATAATTATAGACTTCATTTGAAAGAAAATTTATTATTTTTAAAGGAAAACTCTTTTGAATTTGTAATCAAATTTATATAATTCATTTGAAAGATAATCCATTATTATTAAAGGAAAACCCATCTCAATATGAATACAAAAATATATGTTTCCATTGAAAGAATAAAATCATATTATATTTGGTTGAGTTGTGTATGTGTGTGTGTACATATGTATATGTCTATATATATGTGTGTATTATATACATCTTTCATTAAAATCTGCTCGTTTGAAAATGTAGTAATATCTACTGACTTAAATAAATAATAATAAGTAAATATATATATATATATATATATATATATATATATATATATATAAACAATGTTATTATTATTTTAAAATAATATTTTATTTAAATAAATACAATTTGCTAAAAAAGTAATTTTTATGTTCTTTTTCTTTTCTTTTGAAAAAATATAATTGTAAACATTAGAAGTAAATATAATTATTTACTATATCTATTAATTGGACTTTCATATCCAATAATTGATCCATAATTTCTAATTGGAAATTATTTATAATTAAGAATTTTAGGTATAAGTGTTCATATTATTTAATTTGGTTGCTTTCTTTTATAGTGAATTTAAGTCATGTTGAAGTTAAATGTGTGGTAACGAATCTTTATCAAATTTCAATTTGAAATAAGAATGAACTCAACATTTAATTAAATAAATCAAGTATACAAACTTAGTCATAAATAGGGAACTTTATATTAAACAATTAAGTTATTAGAAGAAAGTAATAACACTATCCAAAGTTTGAGATATGAATGTGTAAATGTTTATAGAATTATGTTGATCATGAAATTAGACTTTTATAATGGATTTGACTATGTTTAAAAAACCAAACATTTTATATAACACTTGTGTGTAATTTTTGCATTCCTTATGTTGGGTATTCAGGGTTTCTGTAAACCTATTTAGAGTGTAATATGATAATCTATTATATGTATATTTATCTTTATGAAGTTTATGATACTCCATGTATGGAGATAAAGTTTTTTGTTGTTTTGGATTTATGTATCCGTGAAATGTTATTATACTTGAGATGTCCATTATGGGATGGATGAACATTGATTATGTTTATAATGAGATAGATGGACTGAATTCTGGAAGAGGATGTGAGATTGGACTTTTTTCCATTGATTTACTTGGTGATTATGATGATCTTTGGTTTATGATTTTTTTTTAATTTTTTTTTTTTTCTCTTTTACTTATTTGAACCTAGGGTAGGTAATCTAGGTGTGTTAAGGGGGAGTGACTCACAATGAGGGTCGGTCCACTAAGTGGACAACCATGACAACTCATTGCAAATTACTTAATACAAATGATAACAACACGTTCATGAGAATTTTCATTTTAAAATGAATTAAAAAGATGTGTTCCTCACCTATGTCTCGAGTGCTTGTATAGGCTAGGATGGGAGTGGGAGAAGATGCTTGCCTGTCTAGAAAGAGATTTAGGAGGCATAATTATTTTCCTTGTCTATACGAAAGGTTACTAATGCTGCATAGAGTCACTAGGGGTAGGGGTCCAGAGAGACTGTCA
The DNA here is from genome assembly GCA_028749045.1 of Cupressus sempervirens. Lineage (NCBI taxonomy): Eukaryota > Viridiplantae > Streptophyta > Pinopsida > Cupressales > Cupressaceae > Cupressus > Cupressus sempervirens. Next base: position 792,379,552 of record CM053787.1, read on the forward strand.
GGTTACCTTAGAGTTTACTCATGTGATGACATTTCCCCTTATGTGTCATAGATTCCTGCATGTGTAGTTGTCTCTAGAAAAGTAAAGCTACCATCCTTAGCATATATGTACAAGCATTGTGTAGAAAAATTTCAAGATTTCTATACTTAGTTACCTGGTTGTATCTCGTGGATTTATTTTTGATAAATACTTGATGTTATCTCCTTAGCATGGTGGTAGTTCATTTAGGTTCATGAGGTGGGGTGGTAGTGGATTTCTTACCATATGAGCTCGAACAAATTTGTATCAACTTACTTGTCTTAGAAGATTATTGATGTACTCGTTTATTCATACTCATCACTCTTGGAGACTTGTTCATTTCTCATCATGTATTTAATTCTTGTATATTTTATAGTTGAGATACTTTGTATGTTATGTTTTATGTGTACTTGTATTGTTCTGGCATACCTTGTAGCTTGTGTAACAAATGCCATGTATTGAGATTATTAAATGGAATCAATTTAATGATAAATTTTATATTGTAATAATGGTCCATTCAGTAAGATGATGTATTTAAAATATTTATAGTTGTGTAATAATGATCTTGTAATTGGCATAAACTCTTAACTTAATAAATCAAAACTTAATACATGTGGTACCTTGTTTAGGAATCTTAGAGGAATGTAACCTATGTTGATAACATTAATTATGCAATATAATATGTTATCCTTGTATTTCTCCCGCACTCTGCTAAATGTTGTTATATAAATATTTTAAAAAATTTAAGTAAATTTAGTGAATTTAAAAGGTTAATTCCTCTAGGCTTCAGAGCAGAGCATTACATTTTTAGTCTCCTTTGTGATGAGAAAATTTGTTGAACATGCAAGACAACTAGGGGGAATGAGTTGATCCTTCTTGCATTCTCAGGGGCCATAACTTGCTCATTTTAGCTCTATTTTTCAATCCAAAAGAAGCACAAGAAAGATCTTCTTGAGCTCTTTCCAGTTCTCTGTTATTTTTATCATATTTTTTCAAAGGTACACATGATACTCAACTAAATCTTTTTTGCTCTTCTCCTTATATAAGCATTCTTTCTAGCTATTGGGGTTTGATTTATTACATTATGGGGTTTTTTTTTAATTCTTATTTCTGTCATTTACATCAGTAAACCAAAACTATATCAAAACAAACACCTTCTAAGAAAATTGCCGAGACCTCTTCTTGTCTAGTTCCTCTAAACCCACATAGTTATCAAACATGGACATCTACCATGACACAACTTCTACATTCATTTGTGGTATTGTTTAGATTAAGTGCAACCAGTTTTCTAGAGTATCTTTTAGAGCTTGCAATAAAGGGATAAGATGGATAAGGCCATGGGTTTAATTCATTTGAATATTTTAGACAACTTGAAGTTTCATCTTGATGGGTGTGATACTCCTTGAGAGATGTGGACCAAGTTCAAGAACTTGTTTGGTAACATCAATGAGTTTAGAGCACTTCAGATTGAGGAAGAGCTTGCATCAATTATTCTCGATGCTTTTCCCTCCATTGAGGACTTTTTGACAAGGTTTAAAAAAAATAGATCTTTGTTATAGTTTTGTAGGAAGAACAAGACTGATATAGAGTGTATTTACCTCATTCTTTCTAAGATTTGTGGGAACTTTCAACTTTTTTCTTCTACCTTTCATTCTACCATGGATGCTTTGGGTGCTTGATATACCATGCCATACTTTGAAGTTTTCTGTGATCATTTGACTCGAGAGAAAGCAAAGCTCTCTTAGTTAGACTCTTTCATAGGATCACATAATCAAGCATTGGTAGCTCACACATCTTCAAGAAAGAAGGAGAAGAAACATAAGTCACAACCTATGAAGCCTTAGAAGGATTATAGTACTCACTTTCCTCGGGCCCACCTTCTCATAATGAAAACAAATCAAAAAGAGAAAAATTGAAATGTGCTTATTTTCAAAAGTCTAATCATGATGAGTCACATTGCTATGAGAAGAAGATAGATGGATATGCAAAACATGTTTCAGTTGACCACTCTTCTTTAGAAGAGTAACATTGATATTCTTTCTTCTACTTCTCACATGGCTTCTTTATCATCATTTTAGACAGATGGACAAGCCACAAGAAAGGGTCATGCATTATGTGCAACTACTACTCCATATTCTTCTAGATGACTACTGGATTTAGGTTCTTCACACCATATGACATCTTCTTAGGATTTGTTCTCTTCTTTTGAGGCTTCTCCTACTCCACACATTTTGATGGGGAACAAAACTGTTATGACTTTATGTGGGAAAGGTTCTATTGACATTGATGATGGTGCATTTCATGATGTACTATGTGTTCCATATTTGTCCTCTAACCTTCTCTCTATTTACTAGATTACTCACAGTGGGACAGGGAAGACAATTGAATTTGCACGAGATTCAATGCATATTAGAGATAGTGAGATAGTCAATATCATTACTACAAGGATTTTTGATCATTCCTCCCTCTTGTACTCTTTCTTTCATTTTGGTCTACCATCTCCATTATTAGAGACTCACTCTCCTTCTTCACGAGAGCCTAATGAGGTGAAGTTAGGTCACTTGAATGTATGTGTTGTTCCTAAGACTATTGTTGTGACTTCTACACCTCCACCTCCTCTTCAGATTCCATTTGCTGTATAGTATTACTCTTCAACATTGCTTGACATTGCAACTCCATTCATCGAGCCACCTAGTGCAGTTGTTGAGGATATATCAAAGGACATTCATCTCCTCTTAGGTGATAGATTTGACACACCTATTGTTAGGATTTAACCACAAAAAAAAATAGCAATTACATGCAAACATAAACAATATCAAAAAATAATAGATCACACAGAAAAGAACACAAGACACCAAGATTTAATGTAGTTCTCCCAATCCTTGGGCTACTTCCACCAAACAACAAGTCCAATATTATTACAATCCAATGACTACAACCTGATTACAACTTGTAATCCCTTACAGCTCAATATCGCTGCAAGAAGAAATTTTTGCATCACACCTTATCAAAAAATCCCTAATCTTAAGCCCTTTTATACAAGTATTTGTGTTGCTTTAGGGTTAAAACTAGTTACAACATGTCGACCATAAATTGGCAAATATAAGCAATAGCCAATTGGCGAATAGTAGCCCAAAATTTTGTGCCATTGGCGAATAGTAGCCCAATTTTCTTTTTTGGATGCATCCCAAAGAATTTATGAAGTATGTACAATACTTTCCTGATCAATCACCACAAACTAACACCTATTATCCCACCTCCATTGGAGATTACATTACAAGATTCTCATGCATTCTCCTTTGAGCATCAACTAGGACTTCCAGTTTCACCTTACATTCAAGGATTTCATATTCCTTTTCCAATACCTTAGTTTCTTCTAGATTGGATTTGCATTGGTCTAGTCATCGACACAGGAGTTCTATCATTTTTTTAAATTTACATTTAAATTTAAATTTGAATTTTTTTTTTTTTTTTTGGGGGTGGGGGGGGGTGGGAGCTATTGAGTCTCAAACCTCTATCATGGAGGGTTCCATTGTACTTATGGTTTTGAGAGAGTCTCTTGAGACATATTATTTGTATTTTCTTTTCATCTCTTTTTGGAGTAGTGTTTATCCCATGTAGTTTTCTCTATTTCTCTACTTTATAAAGATTTTTTTTGTGATTGAGTACCTCATCAGGCCATGTTGTCAGGACCCAATTTTGCATTGAACATTGTAGTTCCTTTGCTTTCTTTCTTGCATTGTTTGTAGCTATATTGTTGCTCATCTTAAGGTGGGGTGTTAGAGTAAAGAATTGATTTAATTACATTGATTAAATTATCTTTATTCTCTTTTAAACATTTCCCTTTATGCACTTGCATTGCCATTTAATCATTAAATAGTAATTATTAAATGTCTTTTACCTCTTAGGGTTTCCATTTTAGGTTTTATGATATCCTTCTATAAGGATAGATCTCATGTATTTTCTATTCATTCTTTTTGTCTGATATTATAATCTTGCATATTTTTAGAGCCAAACACTTGCATTCTTTTGTCTTTACTTCTCTGTAACAAGTTCTTGCATGGAGGTATTCTATGAGATCTGTGGATTTGTATGGCTCAAATCTTTCATTATAACTTTAAAACCTTTAATCAACTCCACCAAACTTACTTTAAACTTTTGATTATTGAAAGATATAAACATGAAAAGTACATCAACCATAAACACAAGAAAAAACAAATTTACCATAAACACAAGAAAAAACAAATTTACATGCAAAGCCTTGTAAAGATAAAAAGCACAAACAAGATTATTCTCAAATATATGAACACTGATGAAGGTGAATTACAAGAAAGACTGACTGCTTAAAGAAGACTCACTGTCAGAGGGCTCACTACCTAGATGAAGAAGGATAAGATATAATATATCCACCATTTATGTAACCACAACAACTTACTTCTTCTAGTAGCTAACACATTGAAGTCCACATTGTTCTATACCACACTTCAGACTTAACTTATTTAAGTAGGGAGAGTGATTCTCTTTCATACAAATTATGTAATTCAGGATATTGATCCTATTTCATACTTCCTCATCCCATAAGAACATGCTTAGAAAAAGTTCACACAAGCATACATATATGCTACACCTAGCCACTACTAATTCATCCTCTATTTATACAAAACTTTCTCTTGTGAAAAATCTCATTGTGAAAAAACTTGGGAGGAAGATCTTAGATGGGATGCGGAATCACTCTTCAAGGGTTTTGCATTCATCTCCGTGTATTTGCACCTTTTATAGCACATTTATTATGGTAGCATTAGGGGTTTGTATAATCTCTTTGGACAATGTTCGCCCAGTTGATATTGGTGTTGGAGTTGTTGCAACAGATGCTCGTGGTGCCTCCACCAAACAAACACCCTCGCAAGTTTTTAACCATCACGATTTTGATAATGCTTCTGACCGGTTAGAGCAACATGCTTTGATAGGATATTTTTTGGGTAGAACCCCTCTTGAAAGCATGCTTAAAGAAGGGTTTTCCAAAGCTTGGACTCCTCATGGGGTTCAACTTGAAGGCGTTCAAAGCCTCACCAAGGGATTTTTTTGTTTTGTTTTAGTTTGCAAACCCTTCTTAGGCTGACACAATTTTTAATCATAGGCCCTAGATAGTTAGGTCTTTGTTTCTTATTTTACAACACTAGTCCCAAGACTTTTGTATCTCAGATGACAAGAAATTGAAGGTCCTTATGTAGGTTGAGATCCCAGGTCTCCCTGTGCTCTATTGGTCATTTATCCATGCCATTGCACAAACCCTTGGTAAGGTGGAGTGCATGGAACCAATTTTTTTTTTTAATGCTTATCCTCAAAGGAGGATTTGTGTTAAATTTGACCTTTTTCGTAATCTCATTGAAACTGTTGACATCCAGGTTGCGGCTCATACCTTCACCCAGAAGTTACTTTATTTGAACCTGCCAAACACATATTATCTATGTCAATTGATTGAGCATAAGATCAAGGACTGCCTGCTAGTTGTGCCTTGCAAGTTGACTCCTAGCAAGGATACACAAGCTAAGCTTGCTAAGAATGGTAAAAAAGATGAATGGATGAACATTGTTTGCAAGGGTAAAACTTCCTTTCCTTCAAAAAAATAGTGTCTTCTTTTGCTTAGCCTTCACTATAGATTTTTCAAGTGACTTCCACGACTGCTCCAGTCATGTCAGTGGTGCCTCTTCAACCTCCACCTATTTCAAAGCCTGTTGGATAGGGAACAATGGTGTCTATGAGTGTCTCTTAGCTCACTTGGGTCCACACTCTGCACGTGGCTTCCATGATTGCTTCCTAGATTTTATGAAGATCTCATATCCTAGATAATTATGGAGAAGATCCTGATGGTGGTTGTGAGAAGTAGATAATCATCTCCAATGTAGATTCTTCTCCTAACTTCACTACCAGTTCTTTCTTGCACAACAATTTCTCTTCTTTGGTGGACGAAGATGACATGCAAGAATTTTTATCATGAATTTCCTCTCATGGAATGTGTGAGGTCTTATAGGCCTTCCTCAAAAGTATTATGTGCGAGAAATTAGATGACAACCTAGTTTCCTAGGTATCTTACATCTCCAAGAAGTTAAAATTTTAAGGTTTTTGCTCACTGCTACTTGCCAAATTATTTGGCCATACAATGCAGTTTTGTATTCTTAGTATGAAGTTGATCGAGGTAGTGTGGTTACTCTCCTTTCTCCTCATTTAATTTCTTCAATTATTTCACATGGATTTGACCCCATGCAACAAATTGTTTGGATTTTTCTATCCTTCAATAATCATTCCTTTGGTATAGTTAATCTTTATGCTCCCAATGATGTTGAAAGATCAAAACTATGGTGTTGGATTGTAGACTCTCTATCACCTGCCACTTGCCCCTTGGGTAGTATGCGGGGACTTCAATATGGTTGAGCTAGCTTCTAAAAAAGATGAGATTTTACCTTTTTGATGGACATTAGGGGAAAGGGAAGCCTTGTACTGCATGCACAATGAATTGAGTCTTTTTATTTCCAATGCTCATCACTGCCATAATATTGGGATTTGACATACTTGGTCTAATTATAGAGCTATTTTTGACGATTTTTTTGGAGTCTTGACCATGAGATGATACCAATTGTTTAAATATTTAGAATAATTGAGGGAGGGGGGGGGGGGGGGGGGGGTGAATCAATTATCCAAGGTCCAGATAGACCAATTGAACAAACAAACACTTAAACAACTTCAGATCTTATCATTCCATTACTCAGTCTCTACTATAAACTATTTGCAACATTAGCTAGCTATCCACTGTTCTAAAATAATAGACTTGTAGAATGTAAACTTTAATTAGTAAAGCATCATAATAACATCCACACAAGTTTGACAGTAGGATTTAAAGTGGAAACACAATTTGGAAAAAACCACCAACAACATGTCACCAATTTTCACTCTTCTAAAGTGAGCCCTATTAGGAGCCAACCTTGTTAAAGGTTACAATGTTAAATGTGAACCAACTAAAGGATTTAATCACCCTCTTAGGAGTGGCCTTGTTAGAGGACTTTCAAACATTCCATTAGAATGTCACCCGATTAATGGATTTACATAGATGGTACGGTGAACCTTGATTAAAAGATTTCAAATACTATTCACAATGGTTAGAAAGTAACAAGAGATTTGATCTATTAAGTACAAATCACTTTGCATGTACAGATCTATGTTCAGATCCTAATACTAATTCACTATCTAGCCTCCATTGTCATTTCAATCTCTGATTTGCTTGTCAACCATTTAAGATTTCACCCTTCACTTCTTCTAAACTCAATTAAGCCTTCTACCTAGATTCACCAATCAACAACATTAGTAACAAATCCAACTCTTTAGAACCTCTTTGCACACACATAACATCTCTACTCTATGCACTCTCTCTACACCTCTACCTCTATAGAAAGTTTGCCTCTGTACCTCTTTAAATAAGTAGTTTTGATCTTTTTCCGCTTAATCAACGCTATAGATCTTAGGGTTCATGATTTGATCCATCATATGTAATGTATCTAGTCGCCATTTTGTTTATCTCTTCTTTTCTATAAACTTCTCCTTGAATTCATCTCTTAAGTTGATTACCTAATCCTCTCTTGGAATTAAATGATCCAACTCATTGATCCTTATCTTCAACACGTTTTCCATATCCCAAGAAATCAACTTAGTCAGCTAGAAATTATGATTCCTCACAAATAGTTAAAATATTGTTCCTCGACCAACACTAAATTTTGACACTCGATCATCATTGGGTTACTCGGTCTCTATAAAAACTTCTTGCTCGACATCAACACTGTCACTCGGTCGATACTGATGCTCAGTCAAAATTGAATTTTCTTGGTACTTACTGTGGCTTGGTTGACACTAGCATCACTTGACATGTTCGTCAAAATTCCTTAGTCTTTTACTCTGTTACTTGGTCAAGCCTACACATTTGGTCTATCTTTTCCCACACTTCCAAGACTTGAATATTACTATCTTCTTCTCTTGCAACATGATTTAAACAATCACTTTATCTTGTCAAAGTCTAACTAATTAAAAGTCCATTTGTAGTTTCCTCTTCATAACTCAACCTTTCCTCTAGATGCTTTTGTTATGAACTTCTTAAATCCTCTTCATCAATCAAATAGATATGATATTTAGATCATCTAGAAAACTATCTCACTAATAGATTTGACATCTATGACAACACAACAATTGTTCCAATTGTAGTTTCCAACAATTTGTACAATATTTTTTCTCTTTTTTTGAAGATAAGGAATTACTGGTCATCCCTTTGTTTGATGTGACTTTTTTAGACCACTATCCCATCTTATTTACTATCACTTGGCAAGTAGCTCAGAGGTGTCCTTGTAAGACACAATTTTTCCTCAACACATAATTGTTTGAGTCATGATCCCACTACGGCTCACATTTTGGGTGTTTGGAATTTAGAACCTCAGCTCCACACCCACATTATATATTGAATGGTGGAATGATTCTATTTCCTACAGTCCTATGATGCCACCACCAATGATTTGTTTGTGACCTTTGAGGCCCTAGCCTTGAATCTATTTAATTGAGACCTACAACTTTGAATTGCAAATCTCCATCACTAGAAGTAGATTGCTCACAATTATGCCACCATAGGTGCTCAGATTAACGCTTGTCTCCACTGGCTTGAATTTGGATACCAAGCTTCTAAGGAATTAAGGAAGTCCATGAGATTTTCTTTGAGCTTCTTGACATTCTTCAAGCTTTTGTCTGACACTATGAAAAGGTGTTCAAAACATAGGGAAATTCAATTGACAAGGACCAAGCCTTGAAGGAATGCATCATTGTGACTCTAAATCAACTTGTGATTAAGCAACATTCCTTTTGTGACCAAATACCTACCCTTAGTTATCTCAAGGAAGGCATCTTCTCTATGGAAAATGACAAGGACCTTGGGTGTGGTGGCTTCCCCTACAAATTTTATAAAGCTTTATGAGATTTCATTAGGCCAAATATACACAAAGTCTACCTTGAAGCCTTTCATTGAAAATCCCTCATCAATACTATCAATAAAGGGAATATTAAAATCATACCTAAAGCTAGAGATCTAGAAGATATTAGCAACTGGATACCCATTACCTTGTTGAATGTCTCCTACAAGATCATAGCCAAGGCCTTGGTTCTCAAGATTCACCACCTTTTTCCTTTGATTGTGCACTTAGAGAAAATTGGATTCATCAAATCCATATATATTCTTGGCAATATTATTGTTTTTGGGAAGGTGTGGAATGGGCTCGTAGGTCTAAGCAACAAACCCTTTTTCTCAAAATTGATTTTTCCAAGGCTTATCACTATATCAAGTGGCCTTTCATTCTTTCGATGCTTCTGGCCATCGTATGTGGCCTTGTCTTTCTTCAATCAATAGAAATGCTCTTCAAAGATGCTTCGACTTTTATTACCATAAATGATAGACAATATGAGGCCTTTGGTCTCTTCCAGTTCATCTTCTAGGGATGTCCTCTAGCTCTAGATTTGTATGTTCTTGCTATTAAATGTTTTGGGTATTTGCTTGCCAATGTTATCTCCTTTGGCCGTGTTAGAGGCACTTCCCTTCCTTAGTCACCTTCTCAATTCATCAATAGTCACTTTGTTGATGACTCATTTCTCACTCTCTTTAGAGGATGATGAAAATGTTTTGAATTCTCTTCAATGTCTTGACACTTTTTTCTTGGTTTTTGGGTCTGCAATTCAATGTCACAAAAAATTGTGTTACATGTAGCCATTTCTTCCTGCTCTACCTTGGCTTGCACAATACAATTGAAAATGGATTCAACACGGAGAGATTTTCCACTTTTTGGGCATTCCTTTTGCCTTTCAAGATTCAATTTGTGACCTTTGGAATGTTTTGCTCATCAAGATTTCCAAATAATTGGATTATTGACTCACCAAGCCTCTTTCTTTGGCTGGTAAGTTCCAGATTTTCTCTAAGGTTTTGGATGCTACTAATGCTTACTAATCATCCCGTTAGGCCCTTTCTAAAGCTTCTTATGTGAACCTAGAAAATCTTCTTAGATATTTCCTTTGGATTTCAGGATATGACCACCATAGGTTTAACATAGTCACTTGGGAGTACTGTTGCCTTCCCAAGGAGTCTAAAGGCATTAGTCTTATTTCTACTTAGAAGTAGGGTATTGCCTTATGTGCTAAATGGGTCATTTGTGCCTTCATTGGAGATGAAGCCTGGAAAATTCTCCTTAGGCATTGTATTTCTTTTGGATTCCCAGTCAATAGGCCTTCTTGAAAGGGGATTGGGTTTTAAACCCTTCTCATTATGCCATAACCAATGCAAATCCAAGGCACTTTTGTTGTTAAAAGAATTTGGAGAGCCTAGGAAGCCATCAAGCCTTGGCTTTGTTGGATAGGTGATGGTTTGAGGGATGGGTTGTCTATGAACTAGCATAATATTTGGTAGTCTCCCTTGTTTGATGTGTAAGGAGTTCCACTAGCTAAAATTCAAGGTGCTAGTGTGCTCCATTTTTTCAAATGTGGAATTAAGAATCCCCAAGATTTTTCCTCTAGAGTTATTATGACTCTCAAAATGTGGGAAGATATGCAAGTCCAATTTTTCCTAACTCAATCAGATCGACATACTTTTGCCCTATTGGTTTTTGCTTTACCTTCTCATATGATACATAAGCTGGGTATCTAGCCAGTTAAGCCATGGTGGAAGGATTGGAAATGGTATCTGTGTAATCCTCTTGTCAATTACAAGCCCAAGATGAGAACCGTTGGCTGGTGCCACATTTGTCTATGGTTGATACTCTCAACCAATGTTGGCACCTCCAATCTTCGAAACATAATTGGATATACAAGTTTAACACTATTTGGAATTCCATCGTTGAGTTGAAGATTGCACACTTTGCTCAGTGTGTCTTGTTCTAGGGATTGCCTCTAGGTCCTCAACTCAAGAACTTGGGTATTCTTGACCCTCATTGTCCCTTTTGTGGGTAACTTGAGTCTTTCCTACACATCTTTTGGTTCTGTTGCAGAGCACAACATTATTGGCTATGGATTCATGACTTTTTCAAGCCTTTTAGATTGGAGCCATTTTCTTGGCACATGATCTTGCTGGGTGATTCTCCTAGAACCCCCTTCAAGTATACCCAAATTTGGCATGCTTTCTAGTTGGAGATTTTGTTCACTCTTTGGAAGGATAGAAATCTTGTTCTTTTTACTCGCAGTTTTCTAGATATAAAGGTTTCTATGTACACTAAAGCTTGCATACGTAACAATGTAATGATGCAAATAAAATTACAATCCAACAAGGTGGCCCACCTACAAGAGTTTCTTAATCATTGGGGCAACACGTTGTGTATGGTTACCTGGGTCCTATCAAACTCTACTTCTATGGACCAAACTCCACCCCATGAGTGCTACCGAGGTCACAATTCCTCTTCTTACACCATGCTCTTAGGTTCCCTGTTGCTCCCATAGTAGTTGCTTTAAGGACTGTCGTCACCATTTTGTCTCTCTATGATAGGCCTCTAGCTGGTCCCTGGTTGCTCCTCCTATTGCTCTTGCCACCTCTGGTTGGCCTTCGTCTATTCATGACTTGAAATGGTCATTACCCTACTTAGACTTGACGATTTTTCCTCCTAGGGTAGAGGGAGAAGAAGAAAAAGAGAAAGATGCTACTAAAGATGGGTGGGCTCCTCTTGAGCCACCCACCAACCTTGCTAATGTATGGGGTTCTGATGACTGCCATGATGATCCATCTCCCTCAACAAGCACTACATTAGCCACCTGAGGGCAGTTTATATGTTTTTTTTATTAATAGATTTTAGGTTTTTGGATTTTTCTGTGTGAACTCTTGTGGGTTGATCCTCCCCCAACCCTTTTTTTAATAAATAGAAAAGGGAATATTCATTAAGAAAACTCTCGTTGTCAACAAGGCAGTGATTGGACAAGATCTGGAACATGTTCGCACTAAACATTACCACAATGGGAAGAAATGAAAAGTAGACCACCACACACCTTAGCTAAGACAAAAAATAACATGATACATGTTACACATCTTCTTGCATTCATTGAGATATGTAATTGAAGTTTAAACACCTAAGGTTGACCAAACCTAGAGTAGAATCACCAATAACTTTGAAACCATGTAGTCGAAGCCTAAAATTGTGCATCAACTAAAATAAATGAAGTTGATGCTAATATTAAATCATGTCCAAAAGTGCATCATCATAAACCATTATCTGATTTCACAGATAAAATGTTATCAACAATTGTCAAACTCAAATGAATACCAAATTCATTGCATTTCATTTTGAACCACAATATATTGAATTCAACAACTCCAAACTCTAGAAAACTACATATCGAAATTTCACTATTAGATTTGTAACATAAATAATATGTGGAGAAAAGTACATATCACAACTGCTCCAAAAACATGTTGACATTAATGTAACACTGTGTTGACACCAATGAAAACCTTACCCCAACAATCATGTACTAAATCACCACTTGTCCAACTCTCTTATTTAGTTCAATAGTGCAACAAAATAGGATCAAATAAAAGTGGAGGGACCAAAATGATAGGAGCGTGGTTCTAGGATAGGTTTAATAGGAGTGCTTTGAACATGATAGTAAGGGATCGTGAAAAAGATTGGCATGAATGATGCAAATCTTAATTGCAGAATTGACTCTATCTTTTGTAAGATTTAAATTTTATAGTTGGCTAATTTATCCTCTCTTTTCTATATAAACTAATTAAGTACATGTTTGACAAAATTTGATACTATTTTTTAATATTTAAGGGAATTCAATGTATTCATTCTATCATATATGGAATATCTAAAACATTAGAAAAGGAAATCTACAAACAATACATTTTGATGAAATATATTAATAAGAGTAAGAAATTTGTGTATATAAAGTTTTAGGTCGTTGTCTATTTCTTTTAATTTCTTGTACGTATTTTTTGAGGGTTCTCTTGGGAGAAATTATATCCTTGTGACAAAATGATAATCCTCCCAAAGTTTTTTGAAATACACCAACCTATTGAGTAATATGGATCGATTTTTGCAAATGTAATTATATTGCCATTGTTATAGATATGTTCCTAATGTAGATTTGGATCTCTTATAAATATGAGAGGAGGAGACATGTCTCATGAAAAGACAGTCTCTAAGGTTTAATCATAATTTAATTAATACATTTAATAATAATAATTCGAATTTTATATATATATATATATATATATATATATATATACTATACTATAATATATATAATAATATATATTATTATTACATGAATATGTATGTATAGGAAATGATGATTTACCAATAACAATAATGTATATCGAATCAATTTGATTGAAGCTACAACTCTAACACTCCCTCTTAGCTAGGGAGGATTTGTAGAACATGAAGATATATCATCTCAATATGATATTCAATTCACTATAAGGCTAAAATTCTTAACGCTCCCTCTTTAGAAAAAATAATTCAAGTAATTATAATACAAGATTTGAACACCACTTTAAGTGTGGTCTATGACAGATTTAAGTTATGGTGTCCGAAAAGATCCGACCCAAAGAACCATAACAATTGATTTTCATGGTGTCCAAAAAAATTCCGCACGAAGAACCATGATGAGATGATTATCAAGGTGTCTGACAAAATCCATCTCAAAGAACCATGATAAGTTGGTTATCAAGGTGTCCAGAAAAATCTAGCCCAAAGAATCATGATAACACTTGATCCAACACATTTTGGTGTTAGGAGATAGATCAACTATTGATAAATTTTTCATCTTACAATGGTTACCTTCTAGTTGATACATTCATTGTCATGACTTCCAAGACTCTGAGACAACAACTTAATGAAGTCTGTCATGATAGCAGGGCTACCATTTATAATATTGTCACCTTACAACGGTTATCTTCTATTGAAAAAATAATTCAATTAATTATAATACAAGATTTGAACACCACTTCAAGTGTGGTCTATGACAGATTTAAGTTATGGTGTCCGACAAGATCCAACCCAAAAACCATAACAATTGATTTTCATGGTGTCCAAAAAAATCCTACCCGAAGAACCATGATGAGATGATTATCAAGGTGTCTGACAAAAAACATCCCTAAGAACCATGATAAGTTGGCTATCAATTTGTCTAGAAAAATCCAGCCCAAAGAACCATGATAACACTTTATCCAACACATTTTGGTGTTAGGAGATAGATCAACTATTGATAAATTTGTCACCTTACAATAGTTACCTTCTAGTTGATACATTCGTTATCATGACTTCCAACACTCTGGGACAACAACTTAATGAAGTCTGTCATGATAGCAGGGCTACCATTTATAAGATTGTCACCTTATAATGATTATCTTCTATTTATATACACCAATAAAAGATTGTAACTTTTTATTTCATATCATATGCAAAATAGTACCCACCATGAACTAAGTTAGAGGGTGGAAAAACAGTTTTCACCTCAAATATATACATTTTGATATCAACCTTATGACTTTCTAGTGATAAGTTGTTATTTCCTCATGATACACAATGTTAGGCCCATAAAAATCATGCAATCAACTATGTATTTTTAGATTTCCTTTAAGAATTAATCTTCTAAGCTCCTGCGTCATCTTTGAAGAAGTGTCATACTCCCTCTTAATGGAAGAATACTCAATCTCAATTATATTTCAGCAAAATTTCATCATGGTATACTCCCTCTCAATAGAAGATTCCATTGTCTCAACTTTATTTTATAGTCCTAGATGTTATCACCCATAAAAAATGCCTCAACAATATTCCTAATGCACCATTCTTCTTTTACTAAAGGAATATCCATGTACATAAAGAAACAATAGATATATAAAGGGAAATGAATCTTATTAATCATATAAGTAAGATAGTACAATAAACAAGTAAATATAATACTTAGAAATAATAAATATTTATCTCGACATCTCTGAGAGAAGGCTCACATGCATCAAATAAGATGATGTCTTCATCTAATGGGAATGTAACATTGGTTATTATTCCCCCCACAATGTAAAATTCCCACATACTCCATTTTATGGAGTTTTCACTCATGCATGAACATCCACCAAGCTAAGCTTTGCAAGTTGATAGTAGAATTGTAGTCCTTGTGAAAGGCCCACATTAATCCAATCATCACAACATATTTCAGCAGATTTGTAGCAAAGACATTGACATTATGTCATGTCAACAATGACATTGAAGTCATTTGTGAAGACATTGTTTAATAGGTCCCTTTTGTATTCAAAGCACCCTTAGGTTGACCTTGACATACCTCATTTAGCATTGTAGTGCATAGGTCATAAAAATAGGCGATTTGCCATTTTATGGTAGTAAGCATCAAAATTCCTTGTAGTGAGTCATCAAATTTTCAATATGCTATTCACGAGTTGAAGAGTGTAAATCAAACTAAAATCTTGAACATAAATCTTTGGTAGTCTGTAGTTATGTCTTTGTGGCCTTAGTTTATCTTCTTTTCACTATTTATCTGCCATCAATGCACTATGTATAAAGAGGAGAGTCATTTGAACAATAGTGAGAATAACATGAAGACTCAATCTTCATATTCAACTTTTGATGACTTATCACTTTCTATAGAAGGCCGGTGGGATCTATATGCACTATTCCTCCACACATGGGAGTGCTCTTAGCATGTGAGTCCCTTACAGTGGTGAAAGAAGGGTTCACAAATACACATCCATCTTCAAAATACCATGTAAATCAATTTTAATTACACATGCCTTGAATACATGGTAACTTGTAGATTCAATTACATAATCAATCTCTTCCTTTCTGTACACAATGCCACACACCCTTAATTAGTTTCTCGTATCACTGTCAGTCTTCCTCAATAATCATCATTGGACTTGATGACAATATCACTATGTAGGTAATTGATTAATTTCTATTTATGTTTCCATAGTGCGATGTTTATTTTTATTTATTTATTATTTTTCAACAAGCATGTAGTATTAATTGTATTTATTTTACAATAGTTGCTTATGACCACTGAATATTCTCTGAATGTAGATGTCCCGGAAGTGGAATACCTTCTACTATTCTAACTAGATTGCATTGCATATACACTACTAGATACACACACACACACACATATTAGTTCCAAAAGATGTTCTAGCTGGGATGGAAATATATTCTTTGGGTACTAGTACTAGTGCATAGTCAATGTACACAACCCAATAATTTGTGAGTAGTTGGAAACAATCTCTCCTTTGTTGTCACCTTGTAAGAAGTCCAAATATAATATAGAAAACTATAACATGTGGAGATTATTTTTATTTTTTTAATGATCAGACAGACAACTTAAAGATTGATGGACTGACATAAGTAGTATAGATATGCCCAACACCAAGAAATATTGTTTGTCCAATTTGGATTTTACCTTCAGTCATATGAACTTGATAAATACATGAGCATATAGGGTCAAGAGTAATCTTCACATGCATAGCCTACACCCAATGAAGTATCCAATCTATAATTTGATGCTATATGAAAGAGATGTTTAACATCATCTAATGCATTTGTTTGCACCATCAGTATTCTAGTAATCCTCATCATCAAGCTTTCTAATGTTTCATAGGGTTAACCAAGGAACACGATCCTCCAACAATAGTCTTACACAATGTCACATGGAGCCAACAATCCAGTTGTGTGATTTGAAAGCCATGTCTTTATCATTCTCCAAAAAAGAAGCATGAATATCATTGTCCTCCAAAAAACAAAAAACTTTGATGTATGTAGTCTCCAAATATTTATGTTTGTTACAATGATTAATGGGTGTCATCAGTTATTATCATGGACACTCATCTTGCATCATCGATCCCACTATGGAGCATTAAGAAGGGGATCACAAATGCTAACATATGATTGAGAATGAATAGGAGATTATCATGTGTTAAAGTATACAAGTGGACAGAGGAATCAAATATAAGCCAACATAAGGGATGGGGAGTCAATCTATCTTCTTTGGTGTGTACTTAGAACAAGTACTTCAATGGGCACAAATTGTTGACATAAAATTCAATAGCATGGATGTCATCTTTGATTCCACTATCAATATTTGTAACTTGTTTATGACCATAAGGATAAAATGATGGTGCTTTATAGCAAGGAGGTATCATATTTGACTTGTCTCTACAACGATGGAGTTTTTCCAATTCATATGAAAGATTTTTGGTTCTCTACACATCCATGTCAAACCAGATAAGTTTTCCATCTCGTTGAAGTTGTCTTTGATAGTTGTACATAGATTGCCAGTTCAAACTAAATTGAGGGTATCAAACATACAGGAAATGGGAGTACAATGCTTGGACATGAAATCCATTCCTCTTTGCAATTGTATTTTGTATTTTGTGCAACAGTGTTTATCCCTTCTATCTCCTTCGTTCGTTTTCTCATGACTAGTCAAAATGCGTCATTCCCATGTTCTTCCCAATAAGTTCAATGTCTTTCAATTTTTCCTGCTTCTTTGTTTCCTCCAATTTTTGTCACTCTCCTTCGACCTTGACTTTCCTTATCCTTCTGCTCCTCCTTCAAATCTGAATGCAAGAATAAACTTAAGTATGAATTTTACTATTTATATTTTGTCTCTATTAGTTAGGCTCTGATACCATGTTGAGTAACATGGATCGATTTCTGCAAATGTAATTATATTGCCATTATTATAGATATGATCCAAATGCAGATTTAGATCTCATATAAATATGAGAAGGGGAGACATGTCTCATGAAGAGATATATTTGTAAGGTTTAATCATCGTTTAATTAATATATTTAGTAATAATAATTTGTATAATATATATGTATATATATGAATATATATCTATATCTATATATATGAATGTATATACATATGTGTATATATATATATACATATGTATATATACAAATATATAAATATATAAATATATATATATATATATATATATATATATATATATATATATATATATATATATATATATATATATATATATATATATATATATATATATATATATATATATATCAAGTGATAGATCTACAAGTATAGAGGATGATAGGGAATTTCACATAAAATGTTGAATTTCACATAAAATGATAGATCTACAAGTATATATCCCCTATTTCACATAAAATGTTGGATATGAATTCCTTTGAAGATCTAGGTGGCTCATTTATGTCACAATATTGCAAAACAAACTTAGAATGCAAAAACACACATATATGCCTAAAAACATCAAAATGGTTAGAAAATTAAATATGTATCCTACAACAAAAATTTGTTCGTGTGTGATTTATCTTCACATAAAAAGGTTTTCCCATCTCAAAAAATTTGACTTATTCAAATTTGAGGATACATACCAATAAATCATGCAAAAATTTGTGTTTGAGTTGAGTCCAAAAAATGTTTCGCATGTGGATCACGATTTCGGCTACCAATCCTCCTTCTTATAACATCTCTTTGATTAGGGGAAACATGTGTGTTATTTGTCTAAAAATCTTTAATCAATGATTTAAAAGCTTCACTAATTTTTTTTATCTTTTCATAGTAATCTACTGCTAAATGTCCATAACTCATTTTTTGTTGGATCTTCCACTCTCTCACACCTTACCATGGCTCTCCTTAGAGTACCTCTATCGATTTTTAGTGTTTTGCTTGTCTTTCTCATGAGTCGAGCTTTTTTCATTTGGGTACTTACTATTGTCGATGTAAGTACATGTCTTGTAATACTACTGTCTTTGGTGTATGATTTAAAACCCACTTTGTCATATGTACTCATTAGATTCTTTACAATGCTTTTTTCATTTGAACCATCCATCGTTCTTAGCCCAATAATCTTCACGATGGGCCTAAATTTAAAATTCCTCACCATTTCAACAAATAATTGGCACTGACCTGTCATATTTAATTCTTCAAAGAATAATCTCCACATGTGATTAACTTTTCTTTGACAAGTACACTTTCTAATCTTGTCAGGTATTGATTTCAAAATGTTAGTATCAATATCAATCAAATATTTTGGTCTTCTAAAATGAATCCTAGAAGGTGTTATAATCTCTTCCATTCCCTCAACATTTTGAACATCAACATAAGGTTGAGTGTTTTGTGTACCTTGAATTGAAGATGATGTGCTGAAGATGATGTACCTTGGCGATAAGATGCAAAAGATGGAATATCACCTACTTGATATGTTGATGTTGTGCCTTTAACATGACATGATGGAGTGTGTACATCGTCGGATGTAGAAATTAGCATCTCTTCAACATAAGATGATGATATGACTCCAACATTGGAAGATAGCATAGCTTCACAATTCAATTGTCTTCTAGAGCCTAAGAGTCCCATTCGTTCTCTTTGTCTTTTTTATTCTTCCTCTTTGTTTCTTTGTATTGGTGGTTCATGTTCCTCTTCGAAAGACAATTCTTCATTATTGCATTGCAATTTTCTTTCTTCACATAGTAGTTTCATTTTATCTCTTTTAATTTCCAAATCTCTCTCCCTCTCTTCCATTGTTTGAGTTTTTGGTTTCTTCTTTGGCATGATGATGATTTCTATATTTCAAATTGTTCAAAAATTTGAATTACTTACAATTTGTAAATAACAAATCATTCAAATATATATACAAATTACAATTATTTCAATGAATACACAATATATATTAAACAACTTGTCAAATTTCTAACCATTTCCAAATAATAATTTCATTCAAAGATACAAATTTCAATAAATTCACTATATATTAAACAACTTGTCAAATTATAATGAAATTTGTCTCTATAGTAACAAATAATATTTAAAAAGGACTGCACTAACCTTTTCTATAGAAAGAATGTTAAAAACCCTTCAAATAGTGTATCCAATGATTGAATTTGGTGTTTTCTAGCTCCCAATAGCATGAAACCTATGTTTTCTGTCGGAACAACATAATAGATAACAAACAAAACAGAGAATATGGGTTAGTAGGGACCCAAACTTTCCCTGTAACCATTTTTTGGTGTTTTCATATAGTGTGTATGCACTATAAAGCACACACACACACAATGTGAAAAATCTCTCTCCATAGCCCACCCTCTCCCATCCCCTATTCTCTCTCTCCCTCCGTCTCCCACCCCCTACTCTCTCAATTTCTCTCCCCTCTCCCACCCTCTCCCATTCCCCAGTCTCTCTCTCCATTTCTCCCATAGTCTCTCACTATCCCATCCCCTGCACTCTCTCTCTCTCCCCCCCCCCGCTCTATCCCACCCTCTCCCATTCTCTACTCTCTCTCTCTCTCTCTCTCTCTCTCTCTCCCCCTCTCCATCTTCCACCCACTCCCCCCCTCTCCCTCCCTCTCTCTCTCTCTCTCTCTCTCTCTCTCTCTCTCTCTCTCTCACCCTCTCCCATCCCCTACTCTCTCTATCTCCATCTCTCCCTCTCTCTCCCTCTCTCTCCCTCTCTCTCTCTATATATATTTTTATGAATCTATCTTGACCTTCATCTCCATATTTCTCTAGCTAAATCTCTCTCCCACTCTTCTCTTTTACTATACATTTCTCACACACACATCTCTCTCTCTCTCTCTCTCTCTCTCTCTCTCACACACACACACACACACACACACACACACACACACACACCGTGCGCGTGTGCGCGTACCCTCTCCCATCCCCTACTCTCCCTCTCCCATTCCCCCCATTCTCTCTCTCTCTCTCTCTCTCTCTCTCTCTCTCTCTCTCTCTCTCTCTCTGTCCTTCTCTCCCTATCCCACCTTCTCCCATCCCCCCTCTCTCCCTCCCTCCGTCCCCATCCCTCCTTCTCTCCATCTCCATCTCTCCCTCTCCCTCTCCCTCTCCCTCTCCCATCTCTCTCTCTCTCTCTCTCTCTCTCTCTCTCTCTCTCTCTCTCCCCCTCCCTCCCTCCCTCTCCCCTATCCCATCCTCTACTCTGTCCCTCTCTCTCTCCCACCCTCTCCCACCCTGTCCCATCCCCTACTCTGTCTCTCTCTATCCCACCCTCTCCCGTCCCCTACTCTCTCTCTCCCTCCTCCCCTCTCTCCCATCTCTCTCTCTCTCTCTCTCTCTCTCTCTCTCATCTTCTATACTCTCTCTATCTCTCCCTCTGCCCCCTCTCTCTATATATATTTTCGTGTATCTATCTTGATCTTCATCTCCATATTTCTCTAGCTAAATCTCTCCCCCACTCCTCTCTTATATTATATATTTCTCATACATCTCTCTCCCACTTCTCTCTTTTACTATATATTTCTCACACATCTCTCTCTCTCTCTCTCTCTCTCTCTCTCTCTCTCTCCCCCTCCCTCCCTCCCTCCCTCCCTATCCCACCCTCTCCCATCTCCTACTCTCTCCCCATCCTCTACTCTCTCTCACTTTCTACCCTCTCTCCCTCTCTACTTCCCTTTCTATTGGAATTCAGGCTAACAAAGTACATGCACACTATGTAAGCTTGAATTAAAAAATGCTTTAAATTAAAGCTTTGGATTTTACTACGCCTAAGGATTGGATTTTCCTTGGGTATCCAATCCAAAGGTTTGGAGTCTCTAAACTGGTTTGATACGTGTTTTGTAGCAAGCATACATGAAATGATTGATTTTTCTTGTGTGCTCTCCTTCAAGTTTCCTCATGGTTGAGCATCGACAAAATCAAGTTACATTATATTGTAGATATCTGTGATAGCTATATAACCATATAATTTATTTCAAATTTGAAATATTTCAAGCCTTTTAGCTATAATTTCTTTTGAATGTATGCCCATTTTCTCTCAAAAACCAACATGTACTAATTGGGGTGTATATTTTAGCTCATTCATCAAATTTCACAACTTAGTTTTTTAGAAACAAGACTCCATTCTACACACTTTGAAAAAAAGAAGTTTTGATTCTAGATTAGTTTTTAATCATTTCTAGGGGAGCACATAGATATTTCACATTTTTTGGATGTGTACAATTACAAAATTCATTAAAAAAAATACACATTATAAAATCACTCAAAAAATCTGGGATAAACTACACTGTGTTAGGTAACTTTTGACCAAAGTGATTAAAGAATTTCAAAAAAAAAGTTAAAATTTTAGGGGGGCCACACTTTGCACTATGTTATGTTTTTTCTAAAAAAACAGTACCACTTTTTGTGGCTCCCTTTTTTGAGGACCTAAAACTAAACCATTTAAAAAAAAATAGTAATTTAGAAACTAGATTCAAAGGACTACTACTTTTTTGTGTCATATCTTAAAATTTTCACTGTATCTATCTTCAAATTCTTGTCGAAGTTCTAAAATTGTTGATTACAGAAAAAAAAGAAAAAAAGTGGCCACTTATACCCCCCTTTTGGTACCACAACTTGGTGCACTTACCCATATACTATAATATATATTATTATTACATGAATATGTATGTATAGAAAATGTTGATTTACCAATAACAATAATGTATATCGAATCAATCCGACTGAAGCTACAACTTTAACACAACCTTCATAAAATAGAAATGAGTAGAGATACAAAAAATTATCTAGACAACAAAAGAGAAAAAAGCTTAACCATATGCAAGATTAAGTACAATATACCACAAGTACATTTTTAAGAACTTGACTCAAACTTGTAGATTTGACCTCTGATAGAGAATTGACATAGACTTTGGTTTGCATTCACCACTCAATAGGTTGATGTTCTTGAGGAGATACTAGTTTGATTATTAAAATTAAACCATTTCTTTTTTCAATATGTTTTATCTTGAGAACTCCACAACTTTATGTATGTATCATATACATAATACTAACATATAGTTCATTTTACTTCTAGTGGAAACAAAGAATTTATATAATTTATTATTTTTATTTATTTAAAAAAATATGAACAAATAAACAATGTAATTTTTTAAGGAAGAACCTATAACACAATTGTAAATTGTGAGCCTCTCTTTTGAGAGGTTTTGTGTTTAAATTTACTCGAGCTTAACACATAGTAATAATTAATTTCAACAAATAATAAATATTCAAGTGACCCATTACCTATCAAAAAAAATAATATTGCATATTTTTTAAAACTTAGAAAAAACTATTGATATAAATTTTGTTGGTATTTTTGTTATAAAATACTTTCTTAAAGACTTTTCCATTTTATTTTTTATTTTTTTATCACTATCATTCTTAATTTATCAAATATAGTACAATTGTAATTATAGTAATTAAGTTTTAAAAACTATTACAAATTTTATAATATTTAGTGTTTTTATACATTTCTTTTATTGAATATATATTTATTTAAAGTTTAAAAAATACTTGATTTTTACTATTGATAATATAATCCAATTAAAAAAATAGATAATTTAATAAGTCTTAAGAAAAGTTTCTTTAGAGATGCTTTCAAATTAACAATCTTCAAGATGTAGGCAACACACACTCCATTTTGATGACCTGCAAAGAGATTCCAGTGGAAGCTAAACTTAAGAGTTGATAGAAGCCAACTTTCTAACAACACACGTTATTTTCTAGAGGAAGATCACACTTTGAAGGATTGATTTTCCCTTGGGCCTTGAGGATTGGATTCCTTTGGTGATTGAGAGGGGATAGGTAAAATCCATGCAAAGATAGTTGATTTGTTGCCTTTAGCTAGGATTAATGGGGATATATTGGGAAGTTGACCTCATTTTAATATTGTATGACCTCTTTCCATCCCCACCATGAATGGTTGGCCACTTGTAGAGTAATGTAAGAATAAAATATGATAAATGAGAATATGAGGCAAGTGGTTCACCACATTACTAAGCCTGCCAAAAATTCCCAAAAGGTTGAGCTGGGTGTGGATGTCTTGCAAGAAGTGAATGAAAATATTACCTTTTTTTGCCAAGCATGGTCTAATTGGTAGGTTTAGAGGATATTGGCTGACTTTAGCATTTTTACATAAATGGATTTCGATAACGTGGCTCAGTCCCATTCTAACAAGTGATATTCATATTTACCCTTGCACATGGGATTTTTTGTTGTGGTTTATGAAATGGTCAAGGATTGTCACATGATTTTGTGTGATTACCTTGGGATTGTGATGAACACTAGTTAATTCTGAAACCATGCCACACTTTCTTTGATCTAGAACTACAAAATATTTCTCGACGATTCTAGTTCGGGTAAGATTCTTGAATCTTCCTTTGCACTTTTGGCTTGAATCATGCTTTGAAGCCATCAATAATTCATTGGAAAAAAATCTAGGGGTAGATGAGGAATCTTTAAAGTATTTGCATACCACCTTTGCCCGCCTTTTAGTAGAGATTGGTATTACTAAGAATCTCTCTTTGAGCTCTCTCCCTAAACTAAGGATGTTGGAATAAGGTTATAGACTATGAAGGTATTCCATTTAGGTTGCGATGTTTTAATACATGATATATGTTAGGATCAAACCACAGACATAAATAAAAATTACATGCAAATATAACCAATAACAGAAAAATAATAGATCACACAGAAAAGAACACAAGACACCAAGATTTAACGTGGTTCACCCAATCGCTAGGCTACATCCATGAAACAACAAGTATGATATTATTACAATCTAGTGATTACAACCTAATTACAATCTGTAATCCCTTACAGCTCAATATTGCCGCAATAACCTATTTCAAATCACCACTATAAAACAAACCTAACCCTAAGCCCTTTTATACAAGTATTAAACCACTTTAGGGTTACTACATCTCGGCCATAAATTAGCCATTACTTTAGTGGTGAAGCATAGGGTACCTTGGACATCTTATCCTCCTCTTCTTGTGTCTTAGGACACATCTCCTTAGTCAACTTCAAATGACCAGGTAAAGGTGTGCTAACAACTTTAGCATTCTCCATAGAGAAATGTTTTAACACCTTCTCAACATAATCAGCCTGAGATAGCGTCAATTTTCTATTCTTCCTATCTCTGTAAATCTTCATACCAAGGATCTATTTTGCTGCCCCCAAATCCTTCATAGCAAATGCATGTGCTAATTGCCATTTCAGCCCCTTAATGTGATCCATGTTACACCCAACTACAATCATATCATCAACATATAAACATAAAATAATGTAGCTATCATCATCCAACCTCTTAAAGTAGACACAATGATCTGAATGACACATATTGTAGCCATGCTCATGTATAAAACTATCAAATTTTAGATACCATTGTTGAGGTACTTGCTTCAAGCCATATAAACTTTTCTTCAATTTGCACATTGTTCTCTTTACTTTTGACCGCAAATCCTTGTGGCTGAGCCATATATATCTCTTCATCCAAATCACTATGAAGGAAGGCTATTTTAACATCAAGATGCTCCAAATAAAAATCTTCAGTAGCCACAAGACTTAAAATAGTACAGATAGAAGTCATCTTAACAACAGGAGAAAATATCTCATCAAAATTAATTCCTTTTTTCTGTGCAAATCCTTTTACAACTAACTTGGCTTTAAATCTCTATTTACCTCCTTCCTCTTCTTTTAACCTGTAAACCCACTTATTCTATAAAGCCTTTTTACCTGTAGACAACTTGCACAAATCCCATGTCTTATTCTTTAGCAAAGAGTCCATTTCATCTTTCATTGCAGACTCCCACTGAATCTTAATATCCACTTGCATAGTTTCATCATAACTTTCAGGTTCACCAGCATCAGTAAGTAAAATAGAATACAAAGAGGAAGAAAATCTTTGTGGAGGTCTAATTTGCCTTGTTGGGCGTCTAACATTCACCGGTGTGTGTGGTATTTGTTGTTGCGGTTGTTGCACATCACGAGGAATGGCTGGAACATTAGCTTTTGGAGTATCATCCAACACTACATAATCATCTTCTTTCTTCTCATGTTGCTGCAACAAATCTTTGTACAACACTTTCTCATTGAATATGACATCCCTACTTCTTACAATTTTCTAATTTTAAAAATCTCAAAGCCTATAACCAAATTCATTAATGCCATATCCAACAAATACACATTTCTTTGACTTAGCTTCCAGCTTGGTTCTATTTTCAGAATCTATGTGAGAAAATGCTTCACAGCCAAAGGTTTTGAGAAAAGAATAACTCACCTTCTTACCAGTCCATGCCTCCTCTGGAATACCACAGCCTAAAGGATTAGATGGACTTCTATTAATCAAATATACAACAGTATTGACAGCCTCTGCCCACATGTGTAAGGGCAACCCACCATGCAACCTCATGCTCCTTGCATGTTCCATTATAGTCTTGTTCATGCGTTCAACCACTCCATTTCCCCGTGGAGTCCTTGGAATAGTTTTCTATCTACGAATACCATTAGTGGAGCAATAATCTTCAAATTCATGACTGCAATACTCACCACCATTATTAGATCTGAGACATTTTAATTTCTTACCAGTCTCATTTTCAACCAAGCATTGCCATTTCTTAAAAGTTTGAAATACATTAGATTTATGTCTAAGGAAATAAACCCATATTTTTCTAGTTGCGTCATCAATAAATGTAACATAATAATGAGAGCCACTAAGGGAAGATACCTGAGCCGGTCCCCATACATCGGTATGCACAAGCTCTAATTTCTCCTTTTTGTTTTCCTTCCTAGTCTTCACAAAACTCACTCTCTTTTGTTTTCCATACACACAACTTTCACAGAAATCCATATTAACACATTTTAGACCTGGTAAAACTTTCTTTGAATGAAGTACTTTCATACCTTTCTCAGTCATGTGCCCAAGTTTGTTGTGCCACAACGTTGTATCAGAATCTACAACAACTACTTGTTCTCCCTACTAAACTGAAGCAGTTGTGCCTGAACATTCATTTTTCTCTTAGACAATTAAGGTGGAAGGAACACTATGACTTGTACAAAGGTATAAGGTGCCTACTTTCACACCTTTTGCTACTACAAGGGAACCTTTTAAAACCTTCCAATTTTGATCGTTAAAAGTAACTACACAACCCTCATCACCGAGTTGCCCTGCTGAAATTAAATTCTTACTCAGTCATGGAACATGTCTTACCTCATGTAGTAGCCAATGATTCCCATTTTGCAACTTAATCTTAACTTTTCCCTTTCCAACAATCTGATAGGGTTCATTATCCCCCAAATAAACAAGTCCAAAATCCCCTTGGACATAATCAATGAAATAACCTCTATGAGGTGTAGCATGAAATGAAGCATCAGAATCTAAAACCCATGAATCGTCAACACTTTCTAAAGATAGAAACAAAACATCATCTTAGGATTTGTTACTTACCACATTTGCCTCATCTCCATCTGATTTATCTCCTTCATTTTTCTTTCGATTCCAACAATCTTTCTTTTTATGCCCTGGTTTTCCATAGTACTAGTAGTCATTTAGTCCTCTCGATTAAGACCTCCTCCCCTTTGACTTTCCTCTTGATTTCACATGATTCCCAGAGTTACTTTCTCTCTCAGTCATTTTGCCCCTGCTTTGTGCATTCAAAGCACTTCCTGATGTAGATCCACTTGAGGTTTTCCTAAGAGTTTCCTCACTCAAAACAACACTGATCACATCTTCACATTTTAGGGTACTAGATCCAGGAACAAAATTACTCACAACCATTACCAAGCCATTCCAGCTTTCAGGCAAAGAACACAAAATCAAGAGAGCCCTAATTTCTTCATCAAAATTGATACCCATAGAAGATAATTGACTAGTAATAATATTAAACTCTTTAAAATGATCTGCAATAGATCCACCTTCTACCATTTTCATATTAAATAAACGTTTCATGAGAAATACCTTGTTTGAAGAGGAGGGATTTTCATATAGTTTCGCTAGGGTTTGCATCAATTCTTTTGTCATCTTCGCTTTTGTAATATTAAATACCACTGATGGTGTCAGGCATAATCGAATGCTTCCAAGTGCCTTTCTATCCAAAAGATCCCATTCATCATTTTCCATAGATCCCTGATTCTTGGCTTTGCCTTCCAACGACTTCCATAAATCCTTCTGATAAAGATAGTCTTCCATTTGCATCTTCCATAACTGGAAGTTCTGCCCATTAAACCTGTCAACCCTCAACTTACCCTCGTCTACCATCGCTCCCACTCAACCGCGAGACTCCCACTCAACCATGAGACTTTCCTACAAAGGATAAATGAAAAACAACTAGGCTCTGATACCACTTGTTAGGATTAAACCACGAAAAAAAATAACAATTACATGCAAATATAACCAATAACAGAAAATAATAGATCATACAGAAAAGAACACAAGACACCAAGATTTAATGTGGTTCACCAATCTGTGGGCTACGTCCACCAAGCAGCAAGTCTAATATTATTACAATCCAGTGATTACAACTTGATTACAATCCGTAATCCCTTACAGCTCAATATTACCGCAAAAACCTATTTCACATCACCACTATAAAACAACCCTAACCCGAAGCCCTTTTATACAAGTATTAAACCACTTTAGGGTTACTACATGTTGGCCATAAATTAGCCATTACTTTAGTGGCAAATCTACGAATGAAAAATCTATGAATAGTACCAATTTCTTTTTCTTTTTCGGGGCGATGCCCTAAGCCCCAAAGAATTTATGAAGTATGTATAGTACTTTTCTCATCAATCACCACATAGTAACAATCTCCCACTTGGGGACTGATCAGGCTCCACACTAAACAACAATATATAATGACCCAATGTGTAAAACAGATGAATCGTAGCAAGGCTACTTGGTGGAAGGATATTTATCTCCATAATTACTTTGTAGAAAATGATGATATATGTGGGAACAATAATATCAATGTTTATGATGAGCCATGTGGGAATGGTAAATCCAATGTTGACACCCATGATAAGTCATCCATGGAAGTACTGTAAATTATTTTATCAAATAATTTGCAATCAACTCTACCCATTCCACCTCATACAGGGAATGATCATATTAAATCTACTTCATTTCCAAGCTTGGGAATGGCTACAAAAGATAGGTGCTCAAATATTTCATCTTTGAAGGATGAATGGAAAACCATGGTTAACTAGAATGAACTCCGAAGAGATAGGGTCTCACAAGGAAATTTGACATAGTGCAAATACAAAAGAAAAGAAAAGTTTCTTTGAACAAGCATCTTCGCTCCCATGACAAATGTGAACCACAAACCATATTTGACAACTTGAATTCATGTTGTTTTGCTCGTTAATAGAATTGATGGATCATTGCAATTCTTGATATAATAAATTTTATAATTATTTATAAAAAAAGTGCACCTCTAGTATTAATAATCTAATCATATAATAAAATATTTATTTAAACTTTTAAATAATTATATAAATATTATTACTAAAAATATTGTAAATTTTAAATTTACTTAAATTTATTCAAAAAGTTATTTTATTTGAGAAAATCATTTTATTTTGTCATGAATATTTTTCTTCACTTTCATGTAAGAATGTTTTAGTTTATTTTGTATATCAATTTTATTTTTTATTTTGAAAAAAGTCACTATTTATTTTCTTGGATTATTTCATTTTCATTTTCTTTTTATTTTTATTTTTGAGAGTAGTAACTATTATAATATTATTAACTAAAATATTTTATTTATTTATTAAATTCAAATATTAGGAAAATTTAATGTGCACAATTTTTCTAGACATAATACAATTTTTGACAATTTAATATGTAGAACAATGAGTGATTATATAGATGAAGCATTGGGCCTCCTCAAGATGTCACCTATCTTAACATTACTCCATCTCAAGCACACTTAATCATAGAGAAAACTCTTAAGAAGGCCCAATGATTTACCTCTGTGAGCATCACCTATATGTAATGAGTACTAAGTTTGTTATTCGTTCTCACGAGAGATGGGTTTTTTGTGAACCACTATCCGTGAAACAATGGATCAACGAGTTTGACTCAAAAATTACACAATTGAATCATGATAGACAATAACATATTTTAACTTTCTATGGAAAATACTTCCTACTGCTTAATTGGTGTCCTCAGTAGGGCTCTAGATGAATGGTTCATAAGGCACAAAACATGCTAAAGGTTTTGCAAATGAGGTTGCAAGCTAAAGGGACTTAACCTTCGAGAAACCCATGGTGAAGCACAATGGAGAACTATAGTACCAAGATGTGTGACCTCCTAGGAAGGCCCAATGCCTCACCTTAATGAGCATCACCTAGATGGAATAAGTGCTAAGTGGTTCATTCAATCTCATGAGAGATGGGCTCTTGTAAATCACTACTCATGAAACATGAGCCAATGTGTTTGACTAAAAAACTACACAATTGATTCATGATAGCAATATCACAAATTGACTTATCATGTCAAATATCTCTTATTTATTAATTGATGAGCTAGATGATCTCTATAATGAATGGTTCATAAGGCACAACACTTGTTGAAAGTTTTGCAAACAAGGTTACAAACTTAGCTCAAAAAAGCTCCATGGTTAAATGTGTTTGAGTTGAAAAATAAACTTGAATGAGTGGCCTCCTAGGAAGGCTGATTGCTTCACCTCTAAGAGCATCACTTAGATGTGACAAGTGGTAAGTCTTCCATTCATTCCATGAGAGATGGGCTCTTATGAAAGAAACATGGGTCAATGAATTTGACAAAAAAAATTACATAGTTGGACCTTGGTAGCAATATCACAATTCAACTCATTGTGTAAAATATCTCCTACTTATTAATTGATGACCCAAAAGGGTTCTACAATAAATGGTTTACAAGGCACACCATTTGCTAAAGGTTTTACAAAGGGGGTTTCAAGTTGAGTGAGCTTAACATGTGAGGAAACTCTATGGTGAAGGTCGCTTGAGTTGGAGTAGTACTAGGACATGTGTCCTCTCAAGAAGGCATAAGACTTCACGTTTGTGAGGATCACTTAGATGCCATGTGTTGTTTCCATTTATTCTCATTAGATATGGGTTCTTGTGAACCACTACTCCCGAAACATGGGTCAATGAGTTTGACTAAAAAACTACGTAGTTGAATCATAATAGCAATATCACAATAACACCACTTGCTTAAGGTTTTGCAAATGGAGTTGCAAGCTAGGCAAGCTTAACCTTGGAGGAAACTCCATGCTTAAATGCACCTAAGTTGGAGTAGTATTGGGATGGTTGACATTATAGAAATGCCCAATGCTTTCCCTCTTTGAACTTCGCCTAGATGCAATGAGTGCTAAATGTTCAATTCATTCTCACAAAGCACTACTCATGAAACACACATCAAAGAGTTCTACTCAAACTATACATTTGAATCTTGATAACAATATTACAATTTAATGATGTTCAAAAAATTAATACTTATTATATTATTTAAATAATAAGAATTCAATTTCTATTTACTTCAAATTGTTGTAATTTCATTTAAATAAAATCAAACAATTCTTAAGTAAATTTTAAAAAGATCAAGCCATTACAGTTCCCGGTAATTATGGCTGTGTGGGAAAAATATCTCTCAACACACCAAATAATGTCTCCGTGTAATCGGAGTCTCGTTTTTGTCTCTATAATTTTTCTGTATGTACTTCCATACGTAGTCAATTCTTGGGTTTTCTCTCGGGGACAAGAAAACGCATGGTTTCAAATGCAAGGGGCTGCTAAGCCTTGGGACTTGTATGCCGTAGAATTTGGCTTATGTCAAAAAGCAAACTGCACTGGGAGATACCTCGTGCGTTACAGCCAAACATTTGCATTCGTCATTTTGTAGACAGATTTCAGACCCGAACCAGATAAAGACAAGATAAGCAAATGCACAACCTCCAATTTTTATGCCCATATCAGATATGAAGGGAGTGTCCTGTACCATATCGTACGACTGTCTACAGCTGTAGTCTGGACCTCATTTTGAGTAGTTAGCTTTCTCGCTTTCTTTGGTTTCTTGTAGGAAGATTCATAGCTTTCTCACCCTTTTTACTTGTGCTACAATCCATTGTCGTCAGAGCTGCTGATCAATAATGGAGTCACAGTGGAAGGAAGGCTCTCACGCCTTCAGTACAACAGTAAACCGAGTTGCAGTGCATTCTTAATATCTTTTACATTCATAAGTACTAATTATACTGACATGCATTGGACATTCTCAGAATCATTCATTCCAAATGGTGCCCGTGGCTATACAGCCACGAAAATGCACTCCCTTTACATTGTTTTTTCTAACTTTTCAAAAAAAAATTCGAAGTCCTCTCTTTCGTAAGGAAGTGCATTTTTGTGGCTGTATAGACGTTGCCAGCCCGTGGCTATACAGCCACGAAAATGCACTCCCTTTACATTGTTTTTTCTAACTTTTCAAAAAAAAATTCGAAGTCCTCTCCTTCATAAGGAAGTGCATTTTTGTCGCTGTATAGACGTTGCCGGTAAATCGGCACTGTCTACGGTGCAAATATATGCGCCTCTTTGGAGTGTATTTCATTTGTATATTAAAGACTTAAAACCATTTAACTGGTGCATATAAGTTGTACCTTAGCCACTACCTTCTGTTCATATGTGCTGTGCTTTGCATTTTTTGAATCTTTCAAAGCAGGAATCTTGTTCATATTAGTAGCTTTAAATATCTACCAACTTCATTAAATTATATTTATTAGCATTTGATGACCATTAAGGCCTGGTGAACTTTCAGTTTTGAAACTGTACAGGTTGGGGTCCTGTTAAAGTGAGCACGCCTATGTTCAAAATTTGAAGGGATTCATTGACTGTTTTGGAAAAATGGGTTCTGCTATTGGAATACAGATTTTTCTGATTGGGATGTGCCTGCTAAAAGCCTTGAGAGGCTCTGTATGTGTTGGGAAGGATGGTGGGGGTAATTTGGTGGTTGGTCTGAAGCACAGAGGGTTTGGGAGCATCAAAACAACGAGGACTCCCTTTGAATTGCTGAGGATTTCAAGTAACAGGAGCTCTATTAGGCTTCATGCCCTAAGGACGGGAAGAACACGTCACCATCAGCATGGGAGAAAACACCATTCACTGGATGTCTCACTGCCTCTGAGAGCGGCAAGTGACTACATCATCCCTCTGATGTTGGGCACGCCGCCACAGAAACTTGAAGTTTTTATGGATACAGGAAGCGACCTTGTATGGGTACCATGCTCAGGCAATTCGAAACGTTCTTTTGAATGCATCATGTGTGAAGGCTTAGACATTCCTATGTTCTCTGCTTATGATTCTCATTCAATGAGACGTGAAACCTGTGCTAGTGAGTTATGCTCTGCCATTCATAGCTCAGATAATCCCAATGATCTCTGCATAATGGCTGGATGTCCATTTGATACTATAGACATGAAGCCTTGCCAGAAACCCTGCCCTCCGTTCTATTATGCCTATGGCGATGGCAGTTTAAAGGGTAGGCTGATTAGAGACAGGCTTACTGTCCACTTGGCCAAAGGCGGGACTAGAAAAATCACCAACTTCACTTTTGGGTGTTCAAGGATTTCACTTGGGGAGGCGGTTGGGGTTGCTGGGTTTGGCAGAGGGAGCCTTCCCTTCCCTGCCCAATTGGGTGAAGTGGGCAGCAGAGGCTTTTCCTACTGTCTCGTCAGTCATAGGTTTGATGACAATCTCCGTATCTCCAGTCCTCTTATGTTTGGAGACTCTGCCTTCCCAAGACAAGGTAAAGTTCACTACACCCCCATGATCAATAACTATAAGCATCCTTATTTCTACTACTTGGGTTTAGAAGGAATCAGCATAGGAGACCACTGGCTGAAGCTCCCTTCAAGCCTGACTACATTTGATAGTGAAGGGAATGGGGGTTTGATCATCGACTCTGGTACCACTTTCACCATGCTTCCCGGGTCCCTGCATAGAAAAATCTTAAAGAGGCTCAAGTCTGCAATTCAGTACACCAGGTCTTTTGAGCTTGAGGAGGCTTCTGGGCTTGATCTCTGCTATAATTTTCCCATCGCAAATGAGCCTCCTACTTTTCCAAGCTTCAAGCTTCATTTCAAAGAAAATGCCACTATCACACTTACTGCAGAGAACTACATGTTTGTAATACCTGATTCAGATGAAGTTGCTGCTACTACTACTGGCGTGGCTTCAGCAAAAGTGGGGTGTTTGATCATTTCAAGCAGTGGAGATGAATTGTATGGACCTGCTGCTATCTTGGGGAATTATCAACAGCAGAATTTGCATGTTATTTATGATATAGAAAAACAAAGAGTTGGATTTCTACCAAAAACATGTACTCCGGTCGCCCACTGATCTCTCTCTCTCTCTCTCCCTGTGTTCCTGGTAAAGTCAACAACCATGGCACAAATAATCTATTTTGGTACAATGTATGTTCTAGGATAGACGCCATCCCCTTAAGCGCATTGAACGAAAGCCTCTATTGCAAGCATCTCAAAACTTGCTAGTGGTGTTTCGTGCAACTTATTACCAAAAAAGTTCGCAGTTTGGTCCAATTCCAGGTCTCCAAACTCTCGAAACATTTTTCCCAATGTCAAGGTCTTGGCAAATTGTAAATTCTTCAACAGACAGATAGCCCTTCACAAATATGTAGTGCGGCCACTAATAGGACAGCCTTGTTCACACTGTTTATAATCAGGTGATGCGTTAATTTTACTAGATTTTGAGTTTCCTATATGAATATTCAATATTCAGAAAAAGGCTTTTGGTTGTAAGGAAAAATTCTGAATTCCTCATATGTAGTATATATATGCTTGTGAACACCGAATGACAGGTCCTAAAGATTTATTTAGTTGGGTCCTGTACGTAACCACAAATCGTACATATTCAGTTTGTTTGAAATACTTTCTCGCCAAGCAAGCGAGTTTTTCTCTTAAGACTAAGCATGATCTATTCATCAGTGTAGATTGTTTTCTATATCCATCTCCACTTAGTCGGAAGTGGCCAATATATTTTAACTGAAAGGTGTCTATCAGTATGGTAAATTTTTCCTTTCCATGAGTTCAAACTTTTCATTTCAGAAGTTCTAAAACAAATTACAATATTAAAAACATCGAAATCACTACAAAATGGAGACTTAAGTGTATACAGGTAGGGTAAGCTTTTTCATTATATAAGGTCAATCTCTGCGTTTCGGAAAGTAAAAAGCTTGCAATCTTAACAGTGATATTGATATATTGCCATGTGAGGTGTTGAAAAACAAATTTAAATTTAAAGTTTGAGAAACTTCAGAGAATCTACTACAATTGGGAAATTTGTAAGCATTTAAATATGTTAGCCTTCAATGTATCAATTGTTTTCCGAAAACTATGATAAACCCAAATTTGGTTGTAACTATTGCAGTCTCCAGAGCTATTACTGAGGTACTCCACGAGAATTTGCGTGCGTTTCTTCTAAATTGCTCTCTATCCATGTGGTTTGGCCTTGCTGATCTCTTAAAGCTTTTTCCATGGGATTTGTTTGGCTTTCTATTTTATTGACTGCTTGCTGGAAAATGAGGATTTCAAATTCGTTCAGAGCCTTTTGAATTTTTGGATCTAAATTCTGTTTTTAAAGCAGCAGTTATTGATGTGAAATGAATATGGTTATAGTTCGATGCAAGGAGACAGATGATTTGAGTTTATTGTATTGTTTGTTTGATTTTTTAAGTCATCGAGGACTAATTTGCCTGTTTATTTGTCATCCACATCGATTTTTTTGGGCCGGGGTATAATTTTAATTTGTTTCCTTCGTGTGTGCTAAGGTTTCCCTTTGTGTGTGTTCTCTATAATTTACCATTGATCAACGAGGCTTTGCCTTAGTGATTAGATATTTTCTGTGGATAGCCAACTAATTGTTGCTAGATTTTTGAAAGTTTGCTACTTCTGATTTCATTGGATAGCTTCTTTGTTATTATGATTTGAGTATATACGATTGGACATTTGTTTGTCTTAAGAAATTTCCTTTGATTTGTTTTGGTATCTTGACCGTGGTTGATGTGCAGGGTGCACCCTAATCAGACGAGCATATTCAAGACAAAACCTCCACTAAATATACCCTGTAGGATGGTGCCATTCAATCCTCACCATGAATATACAGTTATGCAATCATTGCACAGTTAAGAATCCCAAGAAAGTTTATTAATTTATCATTTCTTTAATTTCGTTGTGGATGGATTTTTTTCAGTATTCACTAAAATGCAAGGTTGGCATAATATTCAGGTGGTCTTTTATGATTCAAGATAGGAATCACTGCTTCATGAACAAAACCGTGTTCTCATCAATGAGGGGTCTAAAAAAAACTAGGTCCATTTTTGTTTGGTCAAAACGATTTCTATGAAGATCCCTTCAGTTAATGAAAATACTTATAACACCTGAAGGTTTTTAATGCTCTTGCTTCAAGATTTTCAATGTTTTTAGACTTGGAAAAGTCTAATAAATTTGTGGGGAGAAAATTGCAATTGGTGGGATTTCTGTCCTAAGGTGACAACTATTTTATGATCTTGGTGAGGAAAGAAGACATACTAATCTTACTATGAGAACGGTGCTAGATGAACCTGAATATATCTTTAATAAGTTGAATGATTGCAGGTAAGATTACGGATTTGAAGAGCAAACATATTAAGAGTTGGAGTGTTTGCATGATGAGGCCTTCAGCCCCCAAAAGGCATAGATGCTTGTTCCAATTAGTGCTAGGTTGAGTAAGGGATGGTAGGTGTCAACTCTAAAAAAGGATTCTTGGTTCAAAAAGGGAAAGGGCATGAACCTCAACTAGATATAAAAACAATCTTGCATCATCCAAAAATATTTTCTTTTAAGTTTTTTTTATTTTAATAAGGATTAGTAGACAGGGTGGTTACTTTTTATGGGAATTTGTTAGTTTTTAGTAAGTTTGTCATATGAACTTGGAATGTTCTCATTTTCTACAGGAAGGTTCATTTTATAATTATAAGCGTACCATAAAAATCTCATTGCTCTGACTTAAGTATCAAAGAAGTTATTGCAGATTTTTGGTGAAAATTTTTGTAAAAAAATCTTTAGGCTTAGGAGGCCTTAGAGTGCCGGATGAGGTCCAAAAATTCGATGGAACGACGCTTGCGCTATTTAGAGTTTGTAGATCAAAAGCCAGCATTTTCGAAAAATGGTTATAATAGTAAATCAAAACAATGGTTTGAGAGTTATAGCCTTCCGAAGTTGGGCTACTCGAAATATCTAAAATAATTGTCAAAGATGTATTCGGCCAACTCTTTATGTATTGTTAGGGTTTGTCGGCCCTAGGTATTAAGTTTCATTGTCTAGAACCTTCATGAGTGGCATAAAATTTTCTATTTTAAAAAGACCTGAACATTGTCTAGGACAGCTCTGGGTGATAGTTCGCAGCTTGTCTTACATATAATTGTAATGAAGGCGCCCATGTGGGTTAGCATATTGTACTCGTGAATTCTGTAATTCCGCATTTGCAGTGCAAATAAGAAGTCCATATTTTGTTCTCACATTTGCTGTTGTTTATTTGTTTTTGTTACGAGTTTATGGTTTTAAGGGGAGCACCCTTCATCATCAACACACTAAGCTGGATAGAGCTTTGCATATCAATTATAGACGTTAGAACATTGAATGTCAAAATCATTGTCTGGAATTACGAAAATTTTGATTGCATTTTCCTCTTCTAAAAAGCTTCCCGCTACAGAAAGAAGCCAATATTGGATAGATCACCAAATCATAGACTAGTAATATGCCATTTCCTACATGGTTTAGGGCAGTTGTTGCAATTTTAGGATTTCTTTTATTACAACTATGTATAATTCTACTTATGTTACATTTATGGCATGCCCTTGTATTTTGCATTGAGTAACTCTTGTTGAACAATTTTGTACCAAATTTATGAGTGAATTTATCTATTGGAAAAAAAAGTACATGTTTAATCAATTTGTGAGTACACAATTTGTTTCACCATGTTAAAGCTATGGAATTTTAATTTTTACACTTAAATGTAGCACACATTCTACTCCATTTGTTGTTTGTTTCTTTGTACATGATGTAAGGCCAAATAAAATTGGATTTTTTGTAAGCCCTTGGCAATCATTGTAGAGATCAAATGAAATTTGGGTACATGTTGAGCATACACATGCACCAAAATAATTGATCAAAACTGAGAATTTGAACTTAAGTGGGCTTAAAAAATCATTACACTATCAACTTCTAATGGAAAATAGGACATCTTATTAGCCTTGTTGAATGTTTGCGATTAGTAACACTATTCATCAACTTTGTCTTCCTTTGCTAGACACTGGTTTGCAAGGCATGGTCTAAAATTGTCATATCTGTACCAATGGTGTTTGGATGTTTACTATCTTGCAAAGCTACCTTGTTTGGATTCTTTGTTTCTCACAATGTTGCTTTCAAGACATGTTACCTAACTGTGATGAAACGAATATGGAAAGCAAAATGTATAGTGGTATTTTGGGATTTTATGCTGTCGTGAATGTCATGAATTGATATCAACTACTTCAATCTAACCTTTTATCTAAAATGGAAAATCTATCTTGCCTTTTGGAGGATCGAATTAAGCAACTGGAAACAAATTAAGAAGGAATGACTAAGAATTTAAAAGTTGTATGACTGTGTTAGCAAACTATTTAATCTAGGGGCAATCTTACATTCAAAATATTTAGCAAACATGAATCAAATGGCTTATAAAGTGGACATAGTTATTAGAACTCCAATTGGTGAGTAGTTGGATTGGTAGATGTGTAGCTTCTTTTAGTTTGGTTTTGTTGTTGTCTCTGTGAAATTGACCTTTTACTGGACTCGTGTATGATGTTGGCTTCATGCTGTTGCTCATCTCTGTGTTCATTGCTTGTTTTACGACTTCTAGAACTCTTGTAATATTTTGTAATCAACTTTTATTCAATATAAAAAGCTTCAACTTCCGCATTGAGATCGAAAATTGTCCAATCCTTAGGATTTCATCATTTTATTTATAAGCCTATATTGTGACTTATATCTTTGGTTCTTTCATCTTGTTTGCCCTAAACATACCACTGTAATCAAAGTAGCAAAAAGATTAGTCATGATGAAAACTTGATTAAATATGCGTCAAAACCATGCCATGTAAGGCTTGGCACAAATTTGGCTTTGATAAAGAGTTTAGAGATGTGCATTATTTTGTCAAAGATCTTGAAGAAATTTGCAGCCTCAAGATGGAGATGAATTGTCTAGCCCTTCAAGTTTTCTTTATAGTAGACGTCAATTGAATATCCGATTGATGGAAGCTGTGGTCCTTACATATTGCTTTACAACACAAACAAGTAGGCCCTTTCTTACTACAGAGGATAAAAGTGTATATACTACATCTTATTCGTTGGGGTCGTTATTCCTTGCAAAGTAGAGAGGATCGCAATCCCCATTCCACCAAAAACTTTAGGGATTTCTCTAGAATTAGAATAGATTCTCAGACCAGGTTTGCTAACATGCTTTGAAGCGATTATATATCTCTTTTGTGTCTTTCCCCTAGATTTTGAAATTATAACAAAAAAAAGATTTTTAACATTGTCTATGTTTCCTAACATCCTCTATAAAACCTTCATGTAGAAGAATCCTTGCGATGTTCTCTGTAATAATAGTAGCTGCTACTCAAACTATTTTTTTTTACCATGTCATCATTTCTTATATAAGTCATTAGATTAGCAATAGTATGTTGTTTGCCCTAAACACACCATTGTAATTGAAGTAGCAAAAAAGATTAGTCATGATGAAAACTTGATTAAATATGAGTCAAAATCATGCCACGTAAGGTCTGGCACAAATTTGGCTTTGCTAAAGAGTTTAGAGATGTATTTTGTCAAAGATCTTGACGAAATGTGCAACCTCAAGATGGAGATGAATTGTCTCGCCTTCATGTTTTCTTTATAGTAGACATCGGTTGAATATCTTATTGATGGAAGTTGTGGTCCTTACATATTGCTTTACAACACAATCAAGTAGGCCCTTTCTTATTGTAGATGATCAAAGTGTATATATTGCATCTTTATGCCTCAGTTTCATGCCACTTTGCACGAATGTTGTAAATGGATAGATTTTAGCACAATTTCTCTCCTTTGATGCACTAGGTGAGTTTGATTACGTAATTATCACTCCTATTTGCTACACTCCAATGACTTCATATTAGTATTGAGTCTTGACCCATTTCCCAAGGATTTTGCTATCCTAGGACTATGCCACACTATGAGGTTCCCTATATAGAATTGTGCTAACAGTTTTTGTATAGAACCATGCTTGCCATCGAGTACTTTTAATTTGAATTTCAAATCCCTTGCCTTGTTAAGTCAACTTTCTAAGAAGAATATTGCCGCCCATTAGCTTGCACACCAAAGGTCTCAATTTGGCAGTTTAGGCATTGTCTTGAAGGATATCATCTCATATCATTTTAACCATTGATAGATTATCAAGGTGAGCACATTTGCATTTGCATATGAACATTAGTCACAATCTCAATCTTAGATTAGTCTTAGTTTCAATAAAACAATCTCAATCTTAGATTAGTCTTAGTTTCAATAAAACAATCTCAATCTTAGATTAGTCTTAGTTTCAATAAAATTGGTGTAGCACTCTCTTTTTTGTGTGTCTTCAATCTTGTTAAGTTTGTTGCAAGGTCTAACTCCTATCAAGGAAGCTATCAATCTTCCTTCCATGAATAGTAGACTTTCCTACATCTATAGTAGGCTCTCAATGTTTAGGGGGGAAATGGCACACTAACAAACATTTGGGAATCAAGGATACGATTTCTCTCTTCAAAGAGATTGATGTTCTCTTCAAGGTCTCTATGATACAAGTTCTTATCTTTGTGGGACAAACTCTAAGGGAGATTGTGTAATGTTTCACAAGGGCCTTGGTAAAAACCTCAATGTTTGGTTGAGATCAACTTGAGCATGGGGAGTTGCAGAGTTATCATGGACTTCAAATGAACAAATAAGTAGTAGCATATACGTGATCAACTTATAGCCAATAACGTTATGTAATCTGCCACTAATCGATTAGAAATCAAACGGTAATGGGTAGACAAAACAGAATTTGCAGTCCTAAGAAGGAACAGGAGAACAAATAATCAGTTCCCCATGCTTGTCTGCAATCTGCAGTTTCACAACCAAAGGAAGAAGGTTGGTATCCTTAAGGAAATTCAACAGCAGGAGCTCAAACCCATCACACATCATGTACATGTACAGTAGGAGTCTAAACACAATGATTTGAAATATTTTACTTTATATTCATGTTAAACAGAGTTTGTTAGAGTTATAGCACATGGAAAGCCTTTCAGAACAATGTAGGGCTCCAAGATCATAAAAAGGCCTAGTCTAGGAGAAAATTATAGAACTCCCAAAATAAAACTCCAACTCCTATCTCCTCTACAAACTGATCTACTTTCTAATGCATAATTGCTTGGTCAGAGCATCTTTTTGTCTGACATATTTCCTTTGGGTTCCAACACGTTCTACAAACACCTAAATTATTCATTTTCAAACTAGCTCCACGCATATAGAGTCCTGTTTGTCGTCTCTTAGAATCTGGCAGGAATGAGTTTGGAGTGTGCAAGTCGACCATAGGGAAGTACCAGAACGTCAGCAGGGATGTAGGGCTATGCAAGCGGAAGAACGATTAACCATGCTTGTCTTCAATGCATTTGGTCTTTAGAGTACGTTACCCAATCGTTCGATTGTTCACTTGAGGCAAACACGCCAAAATAAGTCCGGACTGGAGAAATACCTCCATTTAACCTCTAGCCAACGCAAAGTCAATCCCTAAAATTGGGGGAAACACTCTAGTCCCTGAAGATAGGGATTAAGAACTAAAAATCTGGCAAGCCTTAAAAAAGATTGAAAACGTGCTTGCAGTGCATTAGAATGATTAAACAGGCAGGAATTAAGTCGTACCTGGAGGATCCATGTCGTTAATTTGGGAAGTTTCTCGGCCAGGCAGATAAGCCCTAGACGTGTGCAGGAACGTCAGTGCTTCAGGGAGAGGCCGTCGATTTCTATCATATTGATAATGCACTTTTTCTGCTTGACCCCGTGCATAGTGAACACATGGCAGCTTGTGATTGGCCATGGGAAAATGATTGGGCAACGTAGTGCAATAGGATTTAGAGACTTTTTTGATAAATAGTTCTTTTCTATAAATAAATAATATACTAGGTTACAACTCACAAAAAAGGGTAGGGGGATACAAGAACACCCCACGAAAGTGCACACGGTCGGAGCCAGAATCAACATCTATTTATAAAGAAAACAGATAAAAAGCAACCCTTAGACAACTAAAGAAGTGTCAGCTGAGGGGGGGTGGTTCATCTCGAGTAGGAAATCCCAAGTCATCCTTGGGGTTGGCAGGTGGGTTGGGAACAATCCAGCCGTTAGTGACATCATCAGGGGCATGGTCACCATTTTCGGTACTAGGTCGTGGAGGAAAGATGGCCAATTCTAGGCGAAAGGGCCATTTTCCAAAAACAACACGCCAAGCACCAAGAGGGGGAGCCACTGGGCCCAGGGACTGGCCAGTTTCACCACAAGGCGGGGAAACCGAGTGGCGACGCCAACCACCATCACCACCACTAGGAGAGCGGTGACGGGAAGCTTGCAAACGTGGCGTATGTGAGCAGTAGTCAGAAGAGTTGCGCCCCCCGGTGTCGGCCCCTGAGTGGCGTAGTATCAACCGAAGCATCAGGAGGCACTCTAGCAACTGTACAAGGGGCATTACCCCAATGATTGAGAAGCTCCTGAAGGTGGGCCACTTCTAGAGCCACCTTGTTGGCTTGCACTTGAATCTGTATCATTACATTATTACAGATGCACGCTTTAGTGTACATAACAACATTTATGTCAAAAAAATTGTGAGCGAAAAGAACAACATTTCTATTTAAAGACATTTTTTTTATTTAGATAGATATACATGATTTTAACCATGAAGCAGAACATAGCCTACGGGACACCTTTCCCACTACACCAACTTTGTTAATTCAGTTCACTTTTTGCTTAGGCTGATGATGAATCCACCAAACTTCTCAATGTTCTCCTTGTCGAATAAGTTGTATCAAGAGTTGTCAGATAGGATATCCCCAAATTTTACCCTGCTATCCCTATATGCCTCACATTCCAAAAATGAAGTGTTGTTCGGTTCCCACCTTCCCAAAATTGCAAAACAAGCATATTCTCTCTTCTTATAGCTCTTTTGGTCTCTTCTACCACCCAGTCTCACATTAGAGTTAATGAGAGTTGGTCCTTAGTTGTGCAATAAGAGTCTTAGCTCTCCAAGGTATGTTGGCCTCTATATACTCCTTTTGGCGTTGATCACATGTGGGGTTGAACTCATTGATGTAGTAAATATTTTTCCTACCAAGCCCCTTTCCTTAACTTCTCTTATGGAATTTCTCCATAAGAAATACTTTTATTTCTATATTGTTGGCGAGACATGTGTTGAAATGGATATCCAATTCTCTCATCCACTTGATGTTTTTCTGCATCCAAGTTTTTTTATGTTAACACAAAATATCATCAAAGACCACTTTAGGCCATCTACTTACATCCATCTTTTCAATTTTTTTAAGACAACTAATGAGGTGGGCCACAACATAAGCCTCAATAGGTATATAGCTCCCACTTCACAAAACATGATATCATATGGGACCATGCTTTTGATTTTGAACTTGCCAATAATGTAACACTTTTGGATCATCTAGATCTATCTCCATTGTAAGACTGAAATACTACTGGCCCATATTTCACAGCCATGTAGAACAACCGATAGCACAAGAAGCCCGAAAAAAGTTTGATTGTTTTTCCCAAACCTCAGCATCAAGACACCTATTTTGCAGAGCATAAAGTGTCTTCCATCCTTTTAAAACACTTTTCGTTCTACAACCTTCCCAGCTTAGAATTTTGTTGAAGTCAATCCCAAGGTATTTATAAATTTGGTTTAAGGTTTAGGTTGAACTTATTTTATGAAGAATAAAGGATTGGGATCAATTCTACCAAGTATGTATAGGGTATATGTATCTACCTCATTATTTATCATATCAAAGTCATGCACTCAACAAGACT
This sequence comes from Cupressus sempervirens, assembly GCA_028749045.1. Lineage (NCBI taxonomy): Eukaryota > Viridiplantae > Streptophyta > Pinopsida > Cupressales > Cupressaceae > Cupressus > Cupressus sempervirens. The sequence goes on from CM053787.1 coordinate 792,423,543, forward strand.
AGATTTTTGGGCCGTAGGCTAAATAGCCAAAAAATACACCAGATTTGAGCATTTTTGTATTTTAATAATTAATTTGAAAGTCATAGAACCTTTTAAATTAATTGTTAAATTACAAAAGGGGTCAAATTCGGTGCATATTTTCGGTTGAATTGCCAATTTTTGGTGGGTTCGTTAAGAGCCTTTCAACTTTGCTATCATACTACATGAGGTCTATCGAGGGACTTAAGATCATTTTGATTTTGAAATCTTATTGTTTTGAAATGTAGATCCACACCAAGCCAAGACTTGAGAATGATAATTCAAGTCTTTTACTTAACTTTTTGATATGACCACTTTGAATTTACTCCTTCAAGGTGTAGAAATGAACTACTCAAAACATAAAATCAAAGCACCAAAGAGAAATAAAATAAATGATTATTAATAGTTCATGTTTTCAAAGTAGTCTATAAGACCTTAGAGTACCACACAACCCCAAAAATTGAAGTCTTGCAAGGTTTGTAATCTCCTATTAAGATCAAATCTTCTAAAGTGATTTTGATGATGATATTCTCCAACCTTGCCTTCTCAAACAAGGTGTTCAGATTATTAAATTTCAAGGTGTCTTCATAACTAATACAAATGTGGTTGCATGTTAAGCACTTCATGATGAAGTGTCATTTTGTCTCCACCATTACCTTGTTGCAAAATCAACATGTTATTTTTCCTATTCCTCTCTCGACATCACTTGTTTACCATTTCACATCTAAGATGATGAGAGCCAATCTAATTAGGCTATCAACATTGTTTCTTTCATCTTAATATTTACTTACATGTAAGCTTTTTCCTAATGGTCTTACATGGGGTTAAATATTTTGACATAGTGTTGGTTCTACATTTTTACCACTAAACTCTTGCAATATTTTGTGCCCAACAAGTTGCAATATGAAATGACATTTGAATCAGGTATGCTGACCTTCTATACTTGCTTTCTTGTTATTTTAGAAGATGCAATTATCTTATTTTGACTTTAAAAATAATCAAGATGCTTTAAACTATAAAGAAAATATAAGGTATGGAACATTTGACAAGAAAGATCTTCAAACGGCAAGAAGTAATCAAATTGGATAATTGCAAATGGAACACAAAGTTTCTGTAATCATATAATTCACTTAATATTCACAAATTGCCATCTCAATTCGACCCAAAGTTGAATACAAAAATAATAGTTAAATAACTGAAACAAAATTAACGGATAAGTGATAGCATCCAAGACCAATCATCATCCAACATAGGAAGAAAGACATTCCACACATTGCAATGCTCAGTTCATAACTCAAAAAATCAATTTCGAATACTATTTTCTTTAATCTTCTCAAAGATAATCTTTTTCTCTCTGCCATACATATCAAAATATAACTAACTAACTAACTAACTAACTAACTAACTAACTATATATATATATCAACTTTGGTAAATGACAGTTTCTTGAAGTTAATTGCCCCAAAGATCAAGTACAACTTAAAAGTATAGAAAAACTTAGAATACAGTAAAGATATCTCTCTAGAGCCTATAGATTTTGAGGCAAGCAATTTATGAAATTATATAACTAAGAAAATTAACTAATTAATTTCCTCCTTTGGGTCTACTTCATCTTCCTTAAGCTTGTTAATTCCTCCAATTCTTGTTGCACATGTGTTGTTTCATCCATTGCATCACTCTAATTTTGTTGTGTACCTTGTGGGTTCACCTTCTTCTTATATGCCTTGTATTTAACTAGAATTGGTGATATTTCATCTTTAACAAGCTCATATATAGCACCAACCATTATCCTCCATTTCTTCACATTTACCTCTTTTATTTCCTAGGGAATGCCCTTGACTTTGTCACTGACAAAATCCACCAAAAAATCATGTTATATACTCATTCAAGGGACCAAAAATCATCTTGGTCTATAGAGAGATCATCCTTAACCCTTTGACAAAAAGCATTCTTCACAACATCTATCTCCAATACTTCTTTCCTATCATCTCCAAAGAAGTTTATGCCTATTGTGGAAACATGACTTCTCAGGTCACATTGGCGATTCATGTTTTTGACAATCAATGTTGTAAGACTAAATTGAAATTCTCTTGTAACATGATGCTTCAACTCTAATAGTTCTATCTAGAGGCTGATATTATTGACATCGGGATTAAAGATGATATCTTTTGAAGTTAAGACAACATGGGGCAGTTTAGACATTTCCTACATCTCCAAAAGAGAAACACATAACTTATCCACATCCTTTTGGACCCTTTCCAATTTAATTGGGTGAAGGTTAGTTGTCACTTTGTGTGCTAGGGTTTCTTAAGCCATACTTAGTAAGGGACAATTATTTGATGATCATGTGAATGGATCAATCATCCACTACCTTAACAATCACTTGAGCTCTCTTAACAGATCCCAACTTATTAGAAATGATGAGTTCTATGATAGACACACCTAGAGATGAACTGATTGGAATACTTTCAACGTGAATTGAGTGAGCTTTTTGTTCTTCTTTTCCATGGCTTCAGTTCTCTTATACAACCCAGAAACAAATAACTCATCATGGTAGATTTCTCCTTTAGTAGTTGAAGGTCCTATATTAATCTTCTTATGTTAAATTATACCTTTGTAATCTCATGTTCATTTTTTTTTTCTACATTTGGGTTAGCAATTTCCAATGCATGATGCTTAGTTTAGGGATCCATCACCATTTTAGCCATCTGCCTTTCCCTTTTAGGTTTAGGAGGCTCGCCTAGCAAATGTGCAACTCTATCAACCTTAGTGTCCATAATTGGAGAATAATATTTCTATTTCTTTTCAATGGGCTTCTTAAGGCATCATGTGGACAAGGTACTTGAAGGATCTTGGAATGATAGAGTATTAGTATCAAGACTAGATGGTGGTAGTAGATCATTGGATATAGGGGTTTGTGGTTTTTCATCTACCAAAGAAATTATAGGGTTTTGCTCACCTAATTGATTGAAAATTTGTGTATAAAAGTGCTCTCTCTTTTTGGACATACTTTACTTATTTTACACACAAATTTCAATTTTCGATCTTTCTCTGGGGGATCATTATCTCTAACTGATTGTGATTTTTGCCTATAAGCTCCAACTTGTTGTGTTAAGCTCTCAAGTGTGCTATGATGTGTCTGAGTACCAACACTTGTTTCTTCGAGCATCCTTGTGTGTGATGAAGAACCATAATGATGTTTTCCTAATGTGTCAACATGACCACCTCCTTCTTTGTACACCATTTCTCGATAATCTTCTCGAGAAGACAACAATCTCATCTTCTTTCATGCATACAAGTTATGGCGAATATCTTCCAAAATCTTGATTGTGAAGTGTTCTATTAGAAAGAGAATAATTCACACATTGGTCTTTGTTCTTAATTTCTAGTAATGGTTGAAGCAAACAAGGATGAACCTTATCAGAAGAAAGATGTACGTTATCATTAAATATTTTCAAAAATTTAATCTAATCAAGGTCACTAAGAATGTGATTATGTTCAGTGATAAGTGTAGGAGATGGGTTACTTTCCTTACTATCATTGTCCAACTTTGATTCACATAAATCATACTTTTGAACAAGATCCTCTTTATCTTTGCACGTAGAACTTCTTTATGATAAAGATTCTTGATAAAGAGAAAGAAACCGATTACCTTTACCATCCCCTTCTTTGATTCTTTTCCAAGTTTGAAGCAGAAAATGATGAGTCTTTCTAGTCCAAGTTGTACACTACCATAAAATCTCTTCAAGAAGTCAACATGTATGGGTTCACGAAAAAAAAATTCTTTGATACAGAAAGGGTTCATTGCCATTGTGACTATTGCTATCACCTTCCACTTTTCCTTTGCACCAAACCATTATTCCAAATTTGAGCCTTTAGATAGAGTTTCCAATATTTCAATCCTTTAAACAAAGTTGCCAACCTTCATTCTAGGGAAGGTACATTGAAATTTTAGAGGATCAATACATATTGGCCTTTTGATCCCTAGTAGTGTCCAAACAATTGTCACCGTGATATTATCTTTGAAGTTGACCTTGTACGCCTTGTCAGAAATGATAGTTGTGCCAACAAGAGAGATTGCAATTGGATCACTATCTAATTGTAAATTTTCCTTTGCATTTTAGAGGGGTAGCTCCCTTGTATGATTGGGGTGTTTGTATCTTCTAAGTACTTTTCACATAAAAGTACATAAAAGAGTTAAAATAACTACAAAACATAGAGGCAAAAACCCCAACAATACGCATAGAAATACCACATGGGATTCCCAAAAGATAACAAATTACAATGGAGAATTTAAGTACAAGATAAGTTGGATATGCAAAATCAATAAAAGAATGGAAACATGTTTCCTTACATGGGGAAATAGATAACCACAATATTTTCTAAGCGAGATAAAAAGGGTGTCAACATGCCTCATCTTTTACATATATCCAAAGTACTCAAAGGGATTATAAACTTAAAGTATGAGAAATGAAGAAAAATAACTGGAAAACACATTTAAGGCATACAAATCAAATGGATTCCTTGTTATCCTTTTGGAAATGTATAAGTTCAAAATCCCTTAGATATAAAGAGGGAACATTGAAGTTCTCAAAAGCTCTCTACAAAATTCTATAGAGTTTGTCCCCTTTTCAAAACGTTGCCACCCCCCCCCCTTTTCCTTTGCACCAAACCATTATTCCAAATTCAAACCTTTAGATAGAGTTTCCAATATTTCAATCCTTTAAACAAAGTTGCCAACCTTCATTCCAGGGAAGGTACCCTGAAATTTTAGAGGATCAACACATATTGGCCTTTTGATCCCTAGTAGTGTCCAAACAATTGTCACCGTGATATTATCTTTGAAGTTGACCCTGTATACCTTGTCAAAAATGACAGTTGTGCCAACAAGAGAGATTACAATTGGATCACTATCTAATTGTAAATTTTCCTTTGCATTTTAGAGGGGTAGCTCCCGTGTATGATGGGGGTGTTTGTATCTTCTGAGTACTTTTCACATAAAAGTACAAAAAAGAGTCAAAATAACTACAAAACATAGAGGCAAAAACCCCAACAATACGCATAGAAATACCACATGGGATTCCCAAAGGATAACAAATTACAATGGAAAATTTAAGTACAAGATAAGTTGGATATGCAAAATCAATAAAAGAATGGAAACACGTTTCCTTACATGGGGAAATAGATAACCACAACTTTTGCTAAGCGAGATAACAAGGGTGTCAATGTGCCTCATCTTTTACATATATCCAAAGTACTCAAAGGGATTATAAACTTAAAGTATGATAAATGAAGAAAAATAACTGGAAAACACATTTAAGACATACAAATCAAATAGATTCCTTGTTATCCTTTTGGAAATGTATAAGTCCAAAATCCCTTAGATATAAAAAGGGAACATTCAAGTTGCCTTATATTTATAAGCTTACTCTAACAACTAACTTGTAAATACACTTTTGGATTGGTCACCAAATAAGTAAGAGTGTGATAGTTATTCCACTTTTGCAACTAACTCTAACTCTTACAAAACTCAAAGCTAAAACCTCAACTTTTAGAAAAATAAAATTCAAACTCCTATTAGAACTCAAAATTGGACACAAAGGATGTAAAAAGTTAAGGTTTTTGACCAAACTCATGCAAAAGATTGGAGTTTGACCAAGAAAATATAAAAAGTTAGTGTTTTGACCAAGAAAATGCAAAAGATTAGTGTTTTGGAAAAATTCATGCAAAAAGTTGGGGTTTGGAAATACTTCTCACAAAAAGTTGGGGTTTACAAATTTTTTTAATCAAAAATTAGGGCATAGATTTTCTTTGTGCAAAAATTTGGAGTTTGGGAATGTTTTTTTGTGAAAAGTTAAAGAGTTTGTGAAAACTATTTGCAAAAAGTTCAGTTTAAGGTTTTGTTTTGTGAAAACTTCGAGTTTGGAAAAAAAATTGTGAAAAGTTAGGATTTGAAAAAAGTTAGGCTTTGAGCAAAATGCTTGGAAAAAGCTAGGATTTGAATATTTTTCTAGCATAATGTTAATGGTTAAGGAAACTTTTTGCAAAAAGTTAAGATTTGGAGAATTGTTTTGCAAGGAGTTAATATTTTTGAAATTCTCATGCTTGAAAGGGGAAAATGACTTATAATTAAAATTTAGCATCTTTTAAAAACTTGGGTAACAATCATGCAACACATCTATTACCAATTTAGCCCAATTGACCCAATTTTTGCTAGCACAGACAATAAGAACACATTGACACATCTACCCTTTAAAGTATATGACATTGGGTCTACCAAATGTGCCACATAACAAGACAATAATGTCCGCAATTTATCTCCAAACAACTTTGTTGTCACCCAAGACAATTTATGTCAGCATGGACAATAAGAACACATTGACACATCTACCCTTTAAAGTATATGACATTGGGTCTACCAAATGTGCCACATAATAAGACAATAATGTCTGCAATTTCTCTCAAAACAACTTTGTTGTCACCCAAGAGACAATTTAGAGTTTCTCGACTAATGAATTTTTAACCAATATTGGTCAAACGTATTGAGACACCAATCTACCTAATTATAAAAGAATCTATATAATACCCTGCTACGGAACCCAAGAGAGATTAATCTAAATATTACAACAAAATTTATTGAATAGTTTTTCCTTAAGAGTTTACAAATAGTAATGTAACAATAATGCAGAAGCAAGTGACAACAAGATAACACATGCACACAATGTAGCTCAAACATTGATTACAAATCTCAAAGGCTCTATAACATAACATTATGTATCTAGATGGCTCTCTTGCGGCGTTAGTGCCCTCCTCTGTTTCACCCCTATCTACGGATGCTTCCTCTATTGATGCTTCTCCGGTGGAGGCAGAATTTGTTCTTTCAACTCCCTCTTTCGCCTTGGTTTTGGATGTTCCTCCTGGTCCTGTTGGGGGCCAGGAAACTGTTCCTGCTCCTGCCCTTGCCCCTGTTTTGAACTTTCCACCTGGATCAGTGGGTGGCCTGCTAGCTTCGAGCTCTTCTAGGGAGTTTGTTTTTTTATCAGTTTCCCCTGGGCGTTCTGCTTCTTCAAGGGATTGGATTGCTGAGGTAGCCAAAGTGGAGGATGGTTGGACTACGATAAATAGAAAGAAATCTAGGCCATTTGCTCCTCCTTCAGAAATGAATCTTCGATCATGTAAGGGAGGCTCTAATTCAAAGGGCAAAACGTGATGTATCTGGCCTTGCCTCTTTGCTGGATCTTTTGTTTTGGCTGGTGATAGGCTTTTTTGTCACCTTGGTTACCCTTAGTTTGGGGGGTGACCAGTTCTGAGTTTGTTTGTTGTGACTTTGGTCTATGCGCTCATTGAAAATCCTTAGTCTTGTACAAGGTTTCAGGCACCCTTCAAAACTTTTTTATGTTATCAAAAACATTATGTATATATTAAAATCATTGAATGATTACAAACATCATCACATATAAGAATCCGAAATCCAACTAATACAATATCCAAATACATAAAACTCTACATCTAGTGCACATGTTGCAGGGTATGAGATACAAACCAACATGCATATACATCTCATAGATGTGTCATGACCGATATGTAAATCAATACACAAAAATAAGATGAGAAGATAAAACAAGTTTCCAAAGATGAATCATGATAATGTAACCACTACAAGGATCGTCCAACATCGAAACATAAAGTTGAAACATATCTCAATGATAAAGGTCACACTACCACCTGATCTTGTGGAACCCAAGAAGGCCCACTCCTTATGTGTTGAGGAGATAACAACAAACTCCACATGGATATCAAACCATAAAACCAATCACAAAGATCAAAGCATGAAATCCTAAGAAGTTATCTAATCTTAAGATCAATACTCAATTGCAAAGGTAGTACACGCTAATCTAGAGGCAAAAACACATGTAGAAAAGCTAAGATGTATATAGGGAAGTGTCATCACATATGTCTAACCCTTGAGTCTCGTCTTGGCAACCTCTCTAGACCTTGACACTCAAGTGATCATATGCAACATTAGTATACCTCTCGTATGAAAAATGCTACTAACCATGTAAGACCTCAATCAAGCATCTTCTCCCACTCACATCCTAGTCAAGACCTCAATCAAGTACTCAAATATGGGCAAAGAACATGTCTTATTAATATTTCTATCTTAATAAATTTTATTAAGTTTTCACTTTATCAAGTTACTTACAATAAGTGATCCTAGTAGCCACTTGTGGGCCCCAGTGCTTATTGTAATCTACTCACATCCATACACCCAAATAACCTACCCTAAGCTCATAAATCATAAAAATCTCATAAATTAAATCAAAGTAATAATCAAGTATGGTTCCATATGAAGGTAACTAGAACATACACATACTTGTCCTCAAACCATAATTCTCATAAGTACACATGGGTCCTCAAACCACACCATAACAAATCCAATATTGGTCCTCAAACCATAATTCTCACAAGTACATATGGGTCATCAAGTCATAATATAACAAATCCAAGTTTGGTCCTAAAACTGCCACATAACACATTCTCAAAAGTACAAAATAAATGCGCTTAGAAAATTGGTTGGGAAAGAATAATCATGACTAAAACATCAATAAAAAGTACTTAACATAAACATCACATATAATAGACGCCTGCCAAGCCTTTGTATACAACCATTATAACCAACATAAATCTCACAAAACCCGACAACCATAAGGACAATGGACATACAAACATTTCACTTTAAAAAGGTCTTAATGAATAAAAGTCCACTTATTTTTTAAGGATTTAGTTAACGTTTAAATATTTCATAACTACTCAATTGTTTACTAATGTGGCGTCTTACTAAGTTCTTATTATATAATAAAGTTTACTAATAGAAAGTGTTAATTCTCTGATTAATAATTCATTTGTTTAAATCTTTTTTCTTTTGTTTACAATTCCACCTGTATATCATTAAATAAACTTTAAACTAAATTGGTTATTTATTTAAATTCAAAACTTAATATAAAACTTTAAGTTTATTTACATTAATAAATATCTAAATGTTAAGATTTTTTATAAATTTGAAAATAAATAAATGCATTTTATTTATTTATTTTCAAATCTAAAAATAAATAAATAATATTTATTTTATAAATATGAAAATAAATTAATAAGTTTTTATTTTTTATATAAATCATAAAATAAATTAATAATTTTATAAATAAAAGAAAAATAAAATATTAAGTTTCCTAAAGGAAAATCAACATGAATTTTCTTTTATTTTTAAAACCCCACCAGAGAAAAGTTTCTTTTCCTATTAAGATATTTTGGTAAGGTTTTGTTTTGTAATGTTTTTACATAAATATGAAAAGTTGAATCAACCAATAACATGATCTAATGGAAATCAACCACTTCAGATGCAAGGTAGATACTATTTTGAATGAAATATCAACATGAGTTTCCAAGACCCTACCTGTAATCACAATTGAACGGAAATAACAAAGTAAAAAATATGAGAGCCTATCTGTGGTCTAGCAGTGCACTGGGGTAACCTCCACATAGGAGGTCTTAAGTTCCACTCTCACCTATATATGTGTCTGGCCTTGGTCAACTTTGTTAAAAAGAGAGAGTAAAAAACATAACTCTAAATCCAAGCTTTGAAAATAGGTCTCTAATTTTTGCATCCAAAAATAATTCTTCAACCTGATAGATGTTATAAAAATAATAACCCCAAAACCCACATATATAGAACACTCCATAGGTTTCTAAAATAAGAGACTCAATTATGCAAGAAATAAAAATCATAATTTAATAATTAATTCCTTTAGTTAAGTCACTTAAGTAAACTTTATTAGTTTATAGTATGAAACACGCCTGGTAACTATTTAACTAAACTTCTTAACTTGAAATTAATTATTAATTTTTATTTTATTATTGTACATTTAAAAATCATAATTATAACTTAATTAATAATCAATATTTTTTGTACTATATTATGGAAGAATTATAATTAAAATATAACTAATAACTTCAACCTGATAGATGTTATAAAAATAATAACCCCAAAACCCACATATATAGAACACTCCATAGGTTTCTAAAATAAGAGACTCAATTATGCAAGAAATAAAAATAATAATTTAATAATTAATTCCTTTAGTTAAGTCACTTAAGTAAACGTTATTAGTTTATAGTATGAAACTCGCCTAGTAACTGTTTAACTAAACTTCTTAACTTGAAATTAATTATTAATTCTTATTTTATTATTGTACATTTAAAAATCATAATAATAACTTAATTTATCATCAATATTTTTTGTACTATATTATGGAAGAATTATAATTAAATTATAATTAATAATTTTAGTCAAATATAATATACAACTCGATTTTAATAATTAATTAATATTATTTGTGCAACTTAATTTGGATTTTTAATCTAATAATTGATTAAATTTTTTAATTCCTCAATTAGACTTTTAATTAAGTGATGAAGGTACGGCTCTGATACCACTGATAGAGGGCCACACCACCCTTACCCACTCACAATCAAGAAAGCAACAATATGGAGACCAATAAAAAAATGCTTCACAAGAAATTTTATTATACTTGAAGATCCTTACAACACCCACAAGATGATATCAAGCTTCTCCTTGAGCTTCCACTCCTCGAGCTTCTCCTTGAGCTTCTACTCCTCAAGCTTCCCCCTTGAGCTTGATTAGAAATGCTCATATGCCTTGCTTAAATAGGCACTTACCACCCTATGCATGACTTATCCACAACCTTCTAGAATTCCTCCTACACAATATCCACAACCTTCTAAAACTTCCATAACCTTCTAGAATTACAACTAAGCACCACCATGTGGCCCAATTAGAAAATTACATTTCCTTTATGGATCACAACAAATATTAAATGCAAGATTTAAGAAACTTTCCACAAGCTTCTAAGATGCCACCTACACACCTCGATTAATGTAATGACAACTATTTTTGTTTTTTTTTTTTTTTTCTATTTATGCCACCTATGCACCTCAAAAACAAAAATCCTCTTTTCCTTTCTTTTCTCCTTTTTATTTTTTTATTATTTCTCCTCTAATTTTCGTCACTTTCTCTCTCCTCCAGATTTTTTTTTTTTTTTTTGTCAATTTTTTTTTTTGTTTTTTTCAAATTTTTTTCATGCAAGATGCTCCTGCATCATTAAGTCTTTTTAATTAAAAAATAGTATTTAATTAATTCATCACACTTAAATGTTCTAACATTTAATGCTTCCATAATCATAAGATTTAATTATTCTTAAGTCACAATTAATCTTAATAAATTCATTTCACGAAATAAACATATTGCAAAACTCACATGACTGAACCATGTAGAAATAACTCAAAAGACTATCATGCTCAAGGTTAGGTTCACGAATTCACATCACCTTGACAAGTTTAGATGAGTAGTCAGTAGGATACTTGTCCATATTTTAGGACAATGATGGCTTGCGATATGATTTGAGTCTATATATTATCTTCCCTCTCGCTATTTAGATATTGTGACAGGGAACACTCATCTTGGCAATTCAAGAAAGTCGATGCTTAGTACTTGTAGACCTACATAAAAGGTGAACATGCACAAATATATATATATATATATATATATATATAATGAAAGAGAATGACACATCGTCTAGATCACGATTTGCAGGTAACTATGGCTCCCTCTCTCAACCACATTAAGGCATGTCAAATAAAAATATAAAACAAACACACACACCATACACATGCAAATATGAGGTAAGTAATCCATAATCATAACTAGCATCATAACTTATACATAATCCTCATAAAAATAACCAACACACACATGAAAAGTGGTTCAAAAGATTCTAACATGTATACTGAAAAGTAAACTATTAGAGGATTGTTAATATTTCATCCCTAATTACATAGACAAATTCACCTCATCTTACTTGTCGAGAATTCCTAGTGCTAGTGAAATATTGCTTGCATCAATTTTGACTATGTAGGTGGTTGGCATTGCAAACTTCATGAGTGTGAGGATGATAATGTTACATAGGTGAAGACCAACTCTAGATATACAATGAGAAAGATGGGTCAAGGATAAAATTCACAACAAGCTTAACAAATGGCACAATAGATCCCTGTCGCTTGTGGGCAGAATTCAAGTGTGTCAAAAAATACTTTCCTCTTATAATATTTACTATGCCTCGGCTTGGATGTTCAATAACTATCAAGTGTTGGAAATTCAGAAAGCCATTAGAAATTACCTATGGTATGATGGTAAAGGAAACAAAAAGACTCATTCTATTAAGTGGGCGTGGTGTCACACTGACAAGCTTCTTGGGGGCTTGGGTCTTAGGGACCTTAAGTTAAGTGGTATAGCTTTGGCCTCTAAATGGATCTTTCATGCTTTGGAGGGTGAGGACCCCTAGAAGGTTCTAATCCATAATAATATTGGAAGAGGTTATCCTAAAAAGGCTAAGTTTTGGAAGAATCTTCCCCTTGCTGACCTTATTTGTGGTGACTTCCCTACCATAGTCCAAGGCTCTGTTGTCTTTAAGTCCATTTGGAAAGCCTAGGACTGTGTTAGACATCTCATACCAATAAGGACTTCTTTGATAAGAATTCCCTCCATGGTGAAAGGTCCATTTGGTGGAATCTTAAGCTGGGAAATAAACCCCTTGCTCTTACTCAATGTTGTTCGGCCAAGCTCTGGGCTAACCATGGGATCAAGCAATTTGTGGATATTTTTGAGAAGGACTCCCTTATTCAGTGGGATGAGTTAAAAGCTAAATTTAACCTTCCTGATGTTCATAAGAGGACTACAATATGATTGTCAAAGCTAGTAAAAACATCCCTACCTTATGTCATGTTGATTCTGACAGTTATCTGAAAGTTAAATGGCCCAGTGATATTATTATTTCTAAACTCAAAGGTAAGGATATTTACAAAGTTATTAATCATAATGAAGATATTTTAAATCATATTAATAATGTTTGGTATACTGATTTGGATAGTTGTGCTTGGATGAAAAAGTTTGATTATCTTTGGAAAAGCTCTATTAACCCCAAAATCAAATGTTTTAAATGGTTGCTTATTCTTAACAAGCTTCCTCTTAGAAGCTCTTTCTCTACTATTGATTATGGCAACATCTACAGAGTCCCAGAAACTGGAAGACACATTTTATTTGAGTGTAGTTTTGCCAAAGAAGTTTGGCTTATGTTTGGTATCTCTATTCCTACTTCCTTTTCCATTTTTGAGATTATTACTAGTTTTATTTGTAATGCTAAAAAAGATGTTAACATGTTTTGGAATATTCTCTCAACTAACATTTTATGACAGATCTGGAAGTGCAGAAATGAAGAAAGGTTTCAAAATATACCCAGGCTGCTCATTGAGTCTTTTCAAACTCTCACTTATTTTAAAAAATATCACAGGTCCAAATTACGATGAGAACCAATAAGACGAAATTTAAAAGGCTACTCAAGAATGGCTATGCTACCTTCTTTGCTAATGAGGTCAAAGATGGACACATATGGAGACATCATTTGGATAATGTTAAGTTGTTCAATCAGACTATTCAATCCATTAGCAAGGAGATCAAGAGAACACCACAAAGCTTCACTAGTGACATGATATTTATGCTGAAACAAATCCAAGATTAGAAGAACCTAGTTTGGATGGAAGGAAATCTGGGTTGGACAACATGGATGGATACCTATGTAGATGTTCTTCATTAGTTGCTCCTCTTGTTTTCTCTCTTTTGCTCAGTTGCTATGTAACTCCTTCCTTCTTTTGTTGAGGCTTGTCCTCTTTTGAACTATTTCCTTTCGAACTTGTTGTATATGTATTTTTTGATCCTACTATACTTAATATAAAAAATGGTAACCTCTAGCTTGAAATAAAGTTGAACCTACATTTTTTTGGGCAATGAGGGATCTTTATGAATTCTATAACCTTCTATTTACATTATGCATTGTTAATGACCCTACCTTGGTGTCTCTAATATGGTCTAACTTTTTATTGATAGGATGGAAATATTTGGGAGACATGAGAATAGGACATAAAACTAGGTTTTGTAGCCAAGAGTAAAGATTGAAGGTCGGGATAGAGGATAATTATAGTAAGACCAAGAGCTCATGAATATTGGGTGAATAACTTCTCCTTTAGCATTTCAGTGAAAACAAAGCATATTTAAATTCCTTGGGAAATGGAAACATAGAGAGGCTTCTCATTTCAAACCTAGTTCTTTGCATTTGCCTATACATGTTTCTTCAACTTTTCCAGAGTTCTCAAATGCAACTAATTAAAAAAAGGTCCTATACCTTTTTATGTTTGAAGCAATTAATGTACTTTGGTAGTTGTAGAACTATTTTAACACTTGAATAAAAAACATTTAATTAATGTCTAGTCAATCAAGCATTAAAACTAGTGCATTGTTGACATCACCACACTAATCATTGCTCACCAAGCTGCAATTATCAAAGTATCATATTATCACATCCTTTGAGAAGAAAAAAATAGAAGTGTGTGCAAGAGGGCTAACCAAGTGCAATTAGTCGATGGAAGACTCAATGAAGAACCTAGTGACTCAATACTATCAAAGATTGGGTGTTAGGAGGAACAAGGCAATGTGAATAAGGTGACATTTCCTCCAAACAATGATAGTGCGATAATGTGAAAGGGTGGGTCCCTTTGCACATAACCAATATTTGACACTTAAGAAGACTGTGAGAGTCGCTATAAAAAAGATAAACAACTCAAAGAAAGGAGTTAACTAAATCATTAAAACCATGAGTAAGATATAGTAATTTTTTGTTCACTCTATTAGTTTTGTTTGTATGTTGTTCCTAAATTTTCTTTGACAAATTTTATTTCTTCAATAGTGTTAAGACATCCATGCATCCACTTTTTCATCCATTTGTCATTTTTGTTCATCCATGTGTGGTCTCTTCTAGAGGCAAGATGAGATATTAAGAAGCACTATGATGGTGAAAAATATAATCTTTAATTGGATGTAAATAATTAGAGTAAATACTTAATTTCCATTGCATTCTTGACTTCGATTTTTACTTAGGTGAACTTGTTTATGAGGGGGGATTATTTATTTTGGCTATTATTATTAGGAGGATATTGTTGAGTCATACTTTGACTCCAACTACTCCCATGATATGGTTAATTTCAATTCAAACACCACTCCTCTAGAGAGGAGGTGATTGATTCCATCAAGACACTACTTCCTCCAAGTTGAGACACTTGTCAAAACCTCCTACTAGCTCTTGCCTAGATAAATAAGATAACTCTCATCTATTTGATATATTAGAGATTTTATTCTCCATATTGGAGATACATTGGATATGAAAGAATAGCATGTATAGATCTAACTTGATGTTGTTATGCCTCTGAGCGTATACATCAAAATTATCTAATAAGGTTATTCTTCTTATTTTATTTCTAGTTTTGATCTAACACTTCCAATTAAATTCAGGGTTATTTCTAATTTTTAGCAGATTCTAACATGGTCGTGAAATTAATTTTGGAAGTTTAGCTTAATGGAGGTCTTGGAAAATCTTATTTTGTTTCTTTTGCATTTCATAAGATCTAGAGAACAACAAAGGTTTATGAGGATCCAACTATCTCTTTTTGCATATATGTTATTTTTCTTGATTTGGTGATTGTAGCACTTTGAAGGATTCAAAAAATATTTGTGATAGTTCTATTGAATATGGAAGGCTCAAGAAAGTCAAGATTGGCTTTCATTTCATCAAATTTAAAGAACATTTGCATCAGTTATTTGATTTCATAATACATAAAGCTCCCTCTATTGGCGGTGGGTTGGTTGATTCTTCGCAGGATTCTTTGGAGGCAGATTCTGTTGTTGTTCCACATGATTTAAATGTTTCCCCTACGATGGTGTCCAATGCTGTTGTCCCTCCTTCGAATGCTACTATTTCTGATTTGGTTGATGCTCCTCATGTTGCCCTGGCTCCGTGGGGAGTTGTTGCCCCTCTTTCATGTGGTGGTGGTACTTCTGCCCTAGCTGGAAGGGTTTTGAGGGATTCTTGTGGTTTGAATGACTTTTCTTGGTAGAAGGTTGCTGGGATGGTGGAGGATGGATGGACAAAAGTAAAAGGAAAAAATATCAAGCCCTTTTTTCCATCATTTGATATGTATTTACATTCTCAAAAGACGAGATCTAAAAGTAAATCTTGAGGCTTAGATTTCTTTTCCAACTACTTGCTTGGTCTTTTTTGAGGCTGTCCCTTTTTGTTTTGGTTATCCTGGTCTCTTTGGCATGTTGTTTTGTAGCTTGACATGGTTTGGGTTTAAATGTCTTCTTTTGTAACCTTGCGGTTTCAGGATCTCGTTTAAAACCTATTTAGGTGGTAGTAGTGCACTATGTTATCTCTGAAGCCACCCTAGTCACCTTGTTTTGTCAAGCGACCTGTTTCATCTAAGGGTTGTTGTTTCTAAGTTTGGGCTTCATTGAAAATTAGAAGATTTGTAAAGGGTTTCAGGCACCCTTCAAAACCTGTTTTCCTTAATAAAAAACTTACATTATATGAAAAAAACTAATAATATGTTTAATACTTGGATGGAAATGTATCACCAATTATAATGTCACACAAACAAAATAATGAAGAAAACCCAACCATTTTTTCCCATATATTATAATTCAACCCAAGTATGAAACTATCATTTTATTTTGTGATTATTAAATAACATATTCAATATTGTTAATTTACTTAAATTATGTATATTTATATAATCATGTATTATCCAATTAATTTAAAAGTCCTTAAAAGAATGAACACACTAATTTGTTAATACTTATTCTACACTTGGAAAATCAAGTTACTTAGGGGTGAAGACTAACCACCCTAGATAATTTTTACTTCATGCTTCATAAAAAAAATTTTATTTTACTATTTCAAATAAAAAGAATCACAACTTATATATTTCATTTACATTTATAAACAAATATTTTAGATTTCACCTATAACTAAATATTAACATGTCTATTGTATATATGATAATAATTTATGTATAATAGATATTTAATATTATTTATAAAATACTTTTATGTTACAAACTTTTCTTTTTATATAGATAAATTATGAGCATGGTAGTTATATTTCATATTAGAGGGTCCCCTAAATATGTAATAGATATTTTTACAAAAAAATCTTGTAGATAGATTTCTACTTCTTTAAAAAAAAAGTATCATTTCCATTTATATAGGAAGTAGAATAGGAAACAATATAAAATATTTTTTTCTTCACTTGTATAATAGTACAGTTAGTAAAGAACATTTTTTAGAATAAAAAATTGTATCAAATTTATTAATTTAAGAGAAAAAGTATATAATTAATAGTTGAATCAAAATGATGGTTAAGAGGAATCATCAACTCTCAACGAATCTGGGGTTAACCCCAAACCAAAATCATGAATTGGGCATAACCCAAGTGAACTTTAAAACACAACAAAGAAACAAAAGGATCAAGTCCAGTGGAAGAGGAAGTCCTTACACCATGAGATTAGTGCTAGAGGGTGATGAAGGATCAAATTTATAATTGAAATCTTCCCAACAGTCCACCCAATAGGGTTATGGATCTGGGAGTGTCCAACCATTTGTAGCATCATCAATCTCCTTAAGTTCATCTTGACATGGTGAAATGGCTAAAGGGAGTTGAGGGAAACCCTTTATAGAAGCCTAACTAGTAGCTCTACCAACCGGCCAACTAGAGGTGGTAGCTAGTGGCTAGGTAGGTGTTGGGCGAGTGCCAACATGAATAGGAGAGGCATGGCAACCAAGAAGAGTGTGGAAAGCACGTGGTGTCTAGTGGCAAGGGGAGTGAGATGCTAAGGAGACCAGAAGAGAGAATTGCTCTACCTACTGGAACTATTTTGACCCTAACACCTTCCTTTGGAATGTGGAGTGACACCGAAAGAGGAGTTTTCAAAAGGTACTTGAGCCATAGTACAAGGATCATTTCCCCAATATTGAAGGAGCTCCTTTAAATGAGTCACCTCAAGGGCAACTTTCTATACTTGAACATGAATCTAAAAGATAGTATTATTACAAATACACGCCTTACCAAATACATAGACAATAGTGTCAATAATAATATTTGAAAAAATATATGAATTCCTTTCCTTCCATAATTGATCAAGAATTTCCATTCTGAAAGTGCGCCAAAATTACATAATTAGAAAAGGAAGAGAAGCGTGATCACCAAACAAAACACGTGACCAAGCAAACATCAATGGATGAGATGAAGAAAAGAAGCTATTGGTCAAAACCCAATAATTCTATTCTCTTTGAAAAAGGCAAAAAATGTGGATGAAAGTTTCAAGATGATGACAAAAAGGTCAATGGGGATCTAGAACACCCAAGTAATGCAATCGAGCACCCAAAGGTAAGACTTGAAACAATAAAGATCAGTTAAAATGTGTAATTTTAGGTTCTGTAATACTATACCAAATAGTAATAAACCACTGTCTCTATTAACAATATGAACATTACACATGTCATCTCTAGTTCAAAACTTGCTAAATGGTGGGAGAGCTAGAGTTATCCATGTCGAGTGAAGTATCCGTCGAAGGCAGTATTTGGATACCATCACCAATATTTCCACCATGGTGTTCTAGAGCTGATATTAATCTTATGTAGTAACTTTGATAGCAAAAGAGAGATAAGATAAATTTATTATGTCCAACGAAAGACCACAACGTGGGTCTATGGGGCTGGAAGCTTATAATAAGGAAAAAGCAGACAAACGGAGCACCAAACGGTGTCCAAAAAAGAACAAGCACAACAAAAGAAGAAGAAAGCAGGAAACAACACGGAAAAGATTAGGTATCCGTCTTCACAGGGAAAAAGTCCAACAGTGACTGATCTGTGCGGCTACCAAAAGCCCTGTGATGAAGCTGAGTGCCACGAGAGGAGTGTCACTGGCAAAAAGGTCCCTTATGGGGTCTCATCGATCTGGAACAACCGTGTTAGGGAAACTGTACGGTCGCTTCACACCCCGAGCCGGAGTTAAGGGCAAGAAGAAGGTCGTAATAAGTTGTGCCTGGGTCTCACTCCTGGGAAATGAAAGCTGTAAAGTATGGTCACGAAGCTATAAGGACTCGTAGAGATAGAGTGCAATGCAACGTTGATCGGTGTACCTGAAAAAATATGAGAGGGATCTGCAATCTCTAAACAGACAGTAAAATCTCCCTTTAATCTCGTAGTATATGGGGCATCTGAAAAGAAAATGAATCTCAAATTCTGCCTCTGCTAAGGTACAAAGTGTACACACCCGATCCTCTCTAGCAATATGGTGATTGACCTGAATCCGGAGTTTGTGTGAGCCCACCCTAAAGCATCCAAGGGAGATACACAGGGCGTGAGTCCAGTATATATGCAAGTACTTAGGACGTATAATAATCCCATCTTGGATAACTAAGAAGTGCTCAACGTAGAGAGAAGCAATTCAAATGTCTCTATCACGACTAGAAAGACCAAATTGTGCATAAACATTCTCCCAATTACGAATCGACATAGTTTCATAACTAAAAAGATATTAAGAAGTGCATAGACCTTTCTGATTACAATGTAATGCCCAAAGGCCTAGAACTCTGGCTAGAGGCAAATGTTGCACTCAAATAAGAGGATACCACTAGAGACTTTGTTGATTAAAAGAGAGTCGATTGTGGAAAGTTAAACCATGCTAATGCAACCAAGGTCTTGCAACATTTCAAGCTTACCAAATACTTTTCACAGTTAATGTGCCTTGAATCTATACAAGACCTATCATTAGGGGAATGTTATGAAATTTTACATCTCTCCACATTGGCTGATGAATATGATGTTCAAAAACAATGCAACGATGAAGCAAAAAATTTCATGCTTTATCGATCCATTTAACACAAAGAGCTTCACCTTGCCTATGTGTAGAAATGAGACATAAACCTCTAGAATGATGAGGGAGATAACAAAAATCCTAGGCGACATGGTGAAATCAACGTCGTTGAGAATTGAAGGCCCAAAAAAATTGCAGAGAAGGTATTCCAATTTGGCATATACTTCCTTAGAAGGTCACAAACATGAGGAACAATAAACCTAAGTGGCTGCAAGAATCTTTAAACAAATTTGAAATTTACCAGCAAGGGAAAGAGGCTTGGTGACCCAATAGGTAAGCTTAGTCTCAATCTTGGCTATAATTGCATTTGATAGTTCAAATGAAGACCCATGAAAGGCAAATGTAATGCCTAGAAAGTGGAAAATTTTATTATGGTGAATCTATTGCCAAATATATGTTAAAATCTACTGCAGAGGTGGAAGAAAGGATAGACAAAAAATAAAGAGTTTTATACCATTGGATGGAGGAGCTAGATGTCAAGCAAAAAAATCAAGGCAGTCGAGAGCATTTTGATTGTTGGATTCATCCTAAATAAGAGTGAGGAAGGAGTCATCAACAAAGTGACCATTAACTAATTTGGCACACAAATTGGGTAAAGAAACGACATGAACACGCTCAGTAGAGGTAGTAGAGGCAAGGAGATAACCAAAGCCTTCAACAACCAAAACATATAAGGTAGGGGTAATAGGGAAATCTTGCCTAATGGATCAAATGCAAACCAAAAGAAGCATATTGTTGACCATTGATATTAAGACAACCATTACAAAATTGGCAAATTTTTTTTTAACAAAATAAACAAAATGTGAGCCAAAACCAAGAGTAGTCAACATAGCCATAATAAAATATCACTCTATAAAGTCATAAGCCTAAAGTGCCAGTGTGAATTGCTCCTAAATAGATATGGTATTTAAATCATTCCCTAAGGTGTCCTATAAAGCTTTGCAAAATTCAACAAGGAAACCATCACACCCTAGAGCTTTGTCATCATCCATTAAGAAGGCAACCTTTCTAAGGTCTCCCTCAAACAATAGCTTATTGCATGATACTATTTGGGAAGGAGAGACAATTGGGGACACATACCAAACAATCTGTGAGGGCTTGCTAGGAAGCAAGAGTGGTTTCATTAATAGTGAATACTTATTTATAATAAGAAACAAAAGCTAGAAGAATATTTAAAAGTTCAGTGTGTATAACATCCCCTTCCTTGATCAATTTAAACCTTGAATTGGTATGCTTTGGGCAAAGTGCAAAATTTTTTTCTAATAGCACGATCCCCCACTTTGAGCCAATGTAGTTGTGCCTTAACTTGAGCTCCTCTAGCAGCTTAACTATCAATAATATTCTTTGCATGACAAAGATCAACCACCTTAAGTTGCAACTCAAATGAAAAAGGCTAAGTTGTCAATAGTTGCATGCAATCCCATAGTATTCTTGGCATAGGGCTGGCAATAGAAAAAAGCTAGTTGTTTGTCAAAGACAAGTAAAAAATGTGCGGCTTGAGAAACCGTAGCATTCCACCACTCAATCCAACCTGGTAGTTGAGTTGGTCTCGGTTGGAGGTTCCAAACATTCCCTAGGATGGTGAAGAAATGATGTGTTAAGCTCAAAAGATAGTGAAGAGAAACGTAGTTGGCGAGTTGCCCATTGAATAGAAAATTTACATGTGAAGTGTTCTAACAATGTCACATCTCCTAAAGGCATAACTGATAATTCTTGAGAAGTCCCAAAAGAAAAAAGAAAATTGAGATCATAACACAATCAAGCTTCTTAACAACTTTGTTAATGCCCTTTCGAAAATTGCACCAAGTGTGCTAGACCACATGTGGGAAGCGGCAATTTAATTGAGGCCATAAGTACTTGAAAAACATTTTCATTTCCACTTGAATAGGGAGAAAAATAGGAAATGATTAGTTGATGATGATACTTTATATGATAAGGTACCATGATATATTCTATTCTCCATAAATTACCATTATTTTATAAGACAATTACCTTAACATTATTATTTGTATAAATTGAATAATAATATCCTCTTAATAATATTCCCAATTTAAACATAATAGATTGTAAATTGTTCACTTTCTTCTAGTATATATTTTTATTTACAATATTTACTTTTTGATGCAAAGGACTACATCCTATTTTCATAAATCTACAATTCACCTTATAAGTTGACATCATATTTAGTTATAAAAATAATATTTTATACATTAATTTCATAAATTTTTTATTAAGAGTGCATTTACCCTCTTTGAAATTAGGACATAATAATTGAAGCAAATCACAACTCTCTGATTTGTATTTATTTTCTTTTACAATATTTATACTAGCAATTGCATGCTTTTGTACATGCAACAAGTGCGTCGATAGGAGATGAGATTTAAAAGAAAGACGTAGAATGAATATTAAATAATGTAAATATAAGTTTTTTAAAAATAAAAAAGTTGAAGATTAAAATTTACAATATTTAGAAAATTTGAATATTGCTTAAAAACCATGTTCAATAATTTCAAAATTTTACAATTAAATTCAATTTATCATATATGAAAAAAATCATTAAAAAAAAACTGTCAAAAAATTTATTACGAAGAAATAAAAAATAATAATATGAAAAATAATGACATCTCTAACAAATATTCTATTGACTAAATAAATTATAGACACGAAAAAATAATATTTACAAAAAATTAAATTAATATAAAAATAATAATTTAAAGTTATTTAAAAACTAAAATCTAAATCAATTTAAAAAATTAAAAGTTTAATAAATAGAGATCACAACATAATCTAATGTGAAGATCACAAATAACTATTTTTTAAATAAATAAGAAAAGAAAAATAATAGTTAAAAAAGGATATTTAAAATATAATCTTATGTGAACAAATTAGATTATTAATAATTTTTAATTTAAATAACATAATATTTATTAAAATATTTTAAATAGATTAATAGATATTATTTATTTAAATTAAATTTATCAAATATCATTTTAAAAAACCATCAAAGACACTATTATGAAAAATTAATAAGAGAAATATAAAAATATAATGTCTAACAAATATTCTATTAACTAAATAAATTATAGAAATTAAAAAATAATGCTTAAAGAAAAAATTAAACTAATATTAAAAAAAATTAAAAATTTAAAAACTAATATCTAGATAAACTTTTAAAAATCAAAAGTTAAATGAATAAATCACAACATGAAACAATATGAACTAATGTGGAGATCACAACTAATAAATAGAAAAAGAAAAATAATAGTTAAAAGTGGAGATAACAACTAATAAATATCAAAACAAGAGTTAAAAGTGGAGGGAGATTATAAAAAAAATGGTTGGTAAATAATTAATGGGAAGAATTTTCAGGCCAACTTGCAAATTTTCCGTCAAAAAATAATTTTTTGGGAACAAAGTTCCCACAAATAGCCTATCGGCTAAATGAAATAAAATATTATTAAACTAATAGTCGCATGCTTTTGTACATGCAACGAGTGTGCCAATAGGACATGAAATTTAAGAAAATAATGTAAAATGAACATTAAATAATGTAAATATAAGTTTTCTTAAAATGAAAATACAAAAATAAAAAAGTTGAAGATTAAAACATAAATATAAAATTTACAATATTTAGGGAATTTAAATATTTCTCAATTAAATTCAACTTATCAAATATGAAAAAAAATCATTTTAAAAAAATACATCAAAAAATTTATTACGAAGAAATACAAAAAAAAATGAAAAATAACATCTCTAACAAATATTCTATTGACTGCCAATAGTGGCATGTTGTGATGGTTAAGTTGTTGAGTTGTTATCCTTGCCATCAAGGTTCAAATCTAATGGGGATGAGGTCCCCCGTTTGTGGCCTCATTGGTTCATAGCTCCAGGTCAAAGCGTTTACCCCTCTTTAAAAATATATATATATATATATTCTATTGACTAAATAAATTATAAAAACTGGAAAAACAATATTTAAAGAAAAAACTAAACTAATATAAAAATAGTAATTTAAAGTAATTTAAAAACTAAAATCTAAATCAACTTCAACAATCAAAAGTTTAATAAATAGAGATACAACATAATCTAATACATAATCTAATGTGGAGATCACAAGTAACTATTTTTTAAATAAATAAGAAAAGAAAAACAATAGTTAAAAGTGGATATTTAAAATATAATCTTATATGAACAAATTAGATTATTAATAATTTTAAATTTAAATAACATAATTGGTGCTTTTTTGAACTCTCGATTATTAATATAAAAAATATTTTAAATAAATTAATAAATATTATTTATTTAAATTAAATTTATCAAATATAAAAAATTATCATTTTAAAAAACCCATCAAAAAATCTATTATGAAAAATTAATAAAAAAAAACAAAAATATAATATGTCTAACAAATATTCTATTTACTAAATAAATTATAAAAACTAAAATCTAAATTAATTTTAAAAATCAAAAGTTAAATGAAAGTTAATGTGGAGATCACAACTAATAAATAGAAAAAGCAAAACAATACTTAAAGGGAAGATAACAATTAATCAATATCAAAACAAGAGTTCAAAGTTGAAAGAGATATTAAAATAAAAAAGTTGGTAAATAATTAATGGGAAAGATTTTTAATTTTCCGACCATATTGACAACTTTTCCGGCCAACTTGCAAATTTTCTGTCAAAAAATTAATTTTCGGAAACAAAGTTTCCACAAATAGTCTATCGGCTAAAAAATAACTATTTTAAATTTGAAGATTTCTTCCATGCAATGTCTTACTGCTGCCCATTTCTTAGCGGAGGTTGATTTATCTTTGCATATAATGCAAATAATGAAAGGAAGAAAATGAACAATGCATGGAGTTAACAAATAATACTAGCAATGGATTTATTTATTCAACTACTTCATGCATAAAGATTATGGTCTCTTAATGGAAGTGGTGATAGCATATGATATGTACTTGAATTATTATTAAAAAATTATATAGACCAGCACATGACAAACCCATATTTTTAAATGTATGCCTGCAAATAACTCTTCACTCTAATTTTTATTATATTATATATAATGACTAAGACAGTTATCAAGCATGCCTTATAGGCGACTATTATACTAGCACAAATTTTCACTTCCTGCAGCTCTATTATACTGGCTATCACAAGTTTGGCTCCTCTTTATCTTTTATTTGCTTTTACCAGGAAATATAAGATGTAATCCCTACGACTGCTCAGCTAGACAAGTATGCATAATTTGGGCAACACAACGCACAAAGGATGAAAGTATTTTTTAATTTTTTTTTAGTTTTTTTAATTGCTGTATTCCAACTGCCATTCTTAGACGTGCATTCAGAATGTGGGAGAAATAGTGGGGAGAGATAAGACGTGTTCTGAAAAAATGCTTAAAAAATGCAATTCCTACTAAGGATAATTGATCAGATCATCCAGGAAGGGTATAGTAAACATGCATTCAAATAAGTGCATTTAATAAGCTTCAGTAATGTTCAAACACATGCACTTGACCAAGGTAAATTCAAGTCGTCCTCTCTTCAGGCGTAACCTATAATAGCAGAGATATTATTTGTTGTTCTGGAATTTAATTTGTTTCATAAATGTCTACATATATTTTATTTAAGTTGATATCTAATTATCTTGTTTTAGATTGTTTTTATACACGCAACTTAAGCATGCTACGGTGAGCAAAGTTATTATTGTTCTGTAGGGCCTGCTACTTTTTACTGAGGTATACTATTTTGTCAGTATTATTTCATACCCCATTAATACATCACATTACTGTAGATTCAATTTGAGATGGATATTTCATCGAGATACATCACTTCTTATGATGATCTTCCTCTTGCACATAGATTTGGCACATTGAAACATACGACTCAGTAGATATGATTCAGTTAATGATGTCCTATATTATTTTCTTCTTGCTTTCTATAGAAATAGATTTATGAGATAATGATAGAAGACATAACAAATTAATATTCAAGATTACAATCATATATAAAAATACAATTGTATACTAATTAATTCTAGGTATTCATTTCATATTAACAACATCACAATCTTTTTCCTATTATCACAGAAAAATTATAATTCTTCTTACAAATTCCTCATACATTCAAGGATCTTGGTAGGCATCAACTAAATGATATAATTCCAATAGGTCTCCATAAAACCACACGTTTAGTAACATCCAAATAATCTTTATTGATAAGAGAAGACTTACTTGCCATCGTAATTTCTAACATATCAATAGTCTCCAAAATACAAGAATCCATATAAGATGTATGCCAATAGAAAAAGTGAAACTCTTCTTTTTTTCAATAATGATTTTATTTATACACAATCTTTTAAAATTTCAAAGCAGTCATAAATAAGGAAAGAAAGTATTAAAATGAGCTATGATCTTAGAGTTGGGTGGAAAATTCTACATAACATTCTCTTACACTAAGATTTTAAAACAATTTATAAATTTTATTAAAAACAACATAATAGAAACATAACAAATGAAGGTTCACTCTTTTCCCTTCTATAATAGCATCATGGAGTTGTGTGTTCTCTAACTATACCCCTGAATGAGAATTATACATTGCTCACCATGAGAATCTATGGTGATAGCTTGATTAAAACTTACATTTCTTCCTAATATAACAAATTATTTCAGCATTTTCTCCAGCCAAACTTCATAGTGGAACAATGCATGAACAAGCAGACTATATCAAAACTAAGTAGCAAAAAGGGGACGACGACTTATATATCTACAAGATAGATCTTGACCTCCATCTCCATGAACAAAATCTCCTTCTCTTCCTTTGACTTTTTCCTTTACTTTCAAAAGTAAGAGCTCTCTAAAAAGAGAAGTGGTTAATTCCTCCTTCCCCCTTCACAAGCCCAATATAAGGTAGATTAAATTAGAAGACTTGGATGAGAAGAAAACCCTTATCACCTTTCCCCAAACCCTTTGATTTCCATTAAATTCAAACAACATATATCCCATCATGTTTGCTAATGACATTAAGGGTATTACTATCACAACACTCACATATAATTAATAATTAATTAACTTTAATAATCTAATGAAAACATATTATGGTTGAATTTATCTCCTAAGAAGCATGTTCTTACACGTCCTCTATGAGCCAAGGTCTTACAATGATGTGGGGTCTAACATATCCATAGGATTCTTGCTTGGACCTATTTATTCTTCATGTTTCATGGCCAATTGGAGCTTTCTTGCGATCTATATCCTTGATGTGCAATCCCATGTGGCTCATTGTATGTTGTTCTTGAGCTCGTGGTTGACCTATTTGTGGGATAGTTCTTCATGTTTCATCTACTTGAGGGATATCCTTATGATTTAGGTCATTGCCTATTTGTTGTTATACGTTTTCTTCATCATTGAAGGATGTGATCTTTCTTGGCAAACACGATCCTTGAGAAGGCTCTATAAATTGAAGTAATTGATTCATAGGAAGGCAGTGAGAGATAGCTATAGGAAGATTACCTCTTGGATGTTAGGATTGATCAGATATGGATCGATATTGGGCATGTGTGCCTAGAATGTAAGCATACATGTTTTTTGGTCAATTGCATGTAAATTATCAATTATCTATTAAAGCAAACATTAGATTGGGCATCTCATTCAAATCAAGAAAAATAGGGAAATGGCTCCTACTCTCGCTCCTGCCCGCACTGCTTAGGTCGGGTTTCAAACTTTGGTTTCTCCCGCCCATTGTCCTCTGGTTGCTACTAGGGGTGTTGTTCGTTCTCCAGCTGTGGCTGTGGATGCTCTCCATCCCCCTGCGGCGGCTCAGCTCATTGTGGATGCTGATCCAGTTGCTCCTGTTGTAGCAGCTCACTGTTCGCTTGATGCTAAGTCTCGAGTTGCTGTGGGGCGATCTGCAATCTCTTATGCTGATGTGGTTGCTTTTGAGGCAGGTATTGGGGGTCCTGTTGTAATGTTGGGGCTCCGTTCGACTGTGCCTGTCTCTGTAAGTAACCCACTTGTGCTTCATTTAGATTTAGAAATTGTTGATAAGATCTCCACATATGAGGCGAATTTCTCTTCTACAACTGCTATTTTTCGTTTTAGGGGTTTATGGCCTCTCTTTCATATCTGCATGCTTGGATTTCCAAATATTGAGAACCTATCGCCTTGGATTTAGTTCAGATTTACCCTATGGCAAGGGGTTTTTTTATTATAAAATTTGCAAATGTTGAAGATAGAAATTCCATCCTGTGTCGTGGTTTCTCTTGGGAGGAGAGGTTCCCCTTGATGGCCATACCTTGGTATAAGGATTTTGACCCAACTTTTGAATCCTTTAATAAGATTCCTCTTTGAGTAAGGTTGCCAAATCTTTCCCTTCACTTTTGGTTGGATTCAGTCCTAGAGGTTCTGGGGGAAGCCCTTGGGGACTTCTTGTTGGTTAATTCGGAGTCTTCCAATGTGTTTAGGACGATGTATGCTCACATTCTTGTGGAGATTGATGTCTCTAAGGGGCTCCTTGAAAAGATTAAGCTGGCCTCTCCAAACGGGCTCTGTTCGGCTATGCCTATCTCTGTAAGTAACCCGCTTGTGCTTTATTTAGATTCGGAAATTGTTGATGAGATCTCCACATATGAGGCGGATTTCTCTTCTACAACTGTTATTTTTCGTTTTAGGGGTTTCTGGCCCTCTCTTTCGGATTTGCATGCTTGGATTTCCAAATATTGGGAACCTATTTTTGGGTAAGGTTGTTGAATCTTCCTCTTCACTTTTGGCTGGATTCAGTACTAGAGGCTATGGGGGAAGCTTTTGGAGACTTCTTGTTGGTTGATTTGGGGTCAACCAATGTGTTTAGGACAACGTATGCTCACATTCTTGTGGAGATTGATGTCTCTAAAGGGCTCCTTGAAAAGATTAAGCTGGCCTCTCCAAATGGTTCTTGGATTCAGCTTCTTCATTATGAGGGAATTCCCTTTAGATGTAGGAAATATCATAAGACCAACCATCTCGTTGTGTGATGCTCCTCTGAAAAGGTTAGATCGAAGAAATCACCTTCTTAATGATTGGGGGTTTCGGATGATCACTACACAGTTCAGAAAGTATGCACAGATGTGGATGGGTTGGATAGCTCTTCTTAGAATGATCTTTCTTTGGTGGAGGATTCTCTTGCCGTCTCTGATGATTCCAATGTTGTTCCAACGGCAGTGACTCAGAATGATGTTGATGTCCCTTCTTCTATTGATTCGAATGTTGTCCCTTTGGCGGCTCTGATTCAAATTGGTGTTGTTGTCCCTTTTTCTGCTGTTGTTCAGAACATTGTTGTTGGTGCTGCTTCAATTGTTTTATCTCCTATTGCAAGGGTGTTGAGGGGTGGTTGTGAGGCCGAGTGCCTTGATTGGCAGAAGGCTACTGGGAAGGTGGAGGATGGATGAACATCAGTAAAAGGAAAAAAAGTCAAGTCCTCCTATCCTTTGTTAGACATGTCTTTACATTCTCAAACGACGGGGCCAAAATGTAAATCTTGATGGTCTGTATTGATTGAGGTTTCGGCTCCTTTCAAAACCCATTGCTCGCCTATTCTTTTAGAGGTTGTTTCTTTTTGTCGAGTTCTCTTGGCCTTCTATGGCTTGTTGTTTCTTTGTTGATTGTTGAGGTTCAGGACTTAATGTCTGTATCTTTTGTAATCTGATGGGTTTCAAGCACCCGTTAAAACCTATTTTACTCAATCAAAAACATTAGATTGGGCTTATTTTTAGTTCATTATTATCTCTATTATGTATTGTTTATGTTGTGCCACTCAGGATGCATGGTTTGGACCATCTCCATTGGGGAAACACTTGTCATGATTGTGTCACACACCCTCATAATCTCAGATAGAATTTTGAAATAAATAGAGGAAGATTTTTCTTCATTTTTTAAACAATCATCTAGGACACATCATTATCTAGTTATTTTTAGCAAGGATAGAGGAGGGAACCTCTACCATTGGCTTAACCAAGGACACCTCATTCAAGGAGAAATATGGTCCACTTGGTGGGGTTACACACATCTCTAGAGATTTTTCAAGATCAAGTTTGCCCTCACAAACCTTGGTTAGTCAATGGGTACTAGTGTTGAAGACATTTGAGCTTATTCAAAATGTTATTTGAACTACTTTGCCCCAACCAAAAACAACTAACCCCTCCATTATATTATTAGGATATTAAGTTTTAGGTGAGTTTTGGGGTTTGATTTATTGAGTTTTGGTGACCTCAGATCATGATATTAGAGAACTTTCTTAGAACCAAGGTTTTTAAACTTCTAGTCTTGTGTTTGGTCCAATGTAATGTAAGTGGGGCTTAATTATTCTTCTCTACAATCATGGGTGAGGGTAGACCTATAACCCATTATGATCCTTTGATTTGTGTGGGCTTTTTTTAATTCAAATTTCAAGTCAAAAAGTGATGGTATAGTCTTGTGGAGAGATATTATCTTCCCATCACATCAATTAGGAGATGGTTCATCATTTTGGATATATCAAATGATGTATATATTTGATCTTATTAGGGGATTTGAGTGGTTGGATGGTTGAGGTTAACAATTGAGTTATTAATAGATGAGTGATGAGGTTGATGAACAAATTAGTACTATTTAAATTTTAATAGTAGCGGAATAAACCTATTTGGGTTGTGCAAGAATTTTTCTTGGGATGTGTGGAAGGGTTACCAAGATGTCCTAATCATGAAGGGTTGGTCCTTTTACATGTTTTGATAATTGGATTCCTAATGGGCCACTTGGTACTTTCAAAATGAGATATAATGTCTTATTGAATGAGAAAGGAGTGCTAGAGCTTTTCGTTTCCTTGGTGATGAAAAAGTTAGATCTAATAAAGGTGGACGAACTAATATGATATATTGTGGTTATAGGATGGGCCTGATTGGGCTTCTTTAATTGAAGATAGGAATGATCTATGAGAAGGATTGGTATGGATGATTTGCATATTGATTTGGCATGATAACATGCAGGCACTCTTTGGTGCAAGCTCTTGATACAAGAATAATTATTTGCATGATATGAGGGATGATGGATGTTTTATATGGAGAGTGATTAGTGAACAGAGGGGATCTTCGAGTTGCACAAATAGGCCACACGGGAAGTGTCTTAAGTGATGGGTATCCTATTTGAATGATCTAATGGGTCTCATAGATTTGGCATTGATGACCAAACAATCAATGATACATGTGGATGTATAGGATTAGAAATTTGGTACAATTTTACTACTATGTATGCAATTTGTGGCTTTGAGTTATTTGCAAAGTCTTAGATAAAATCCGTGAGGGATGCTTTAGCTGTGAAGGTTTGATGATGAGGTATTGGTATATAAAGTGAAGGTTGCAAGGTTTCTCATGGGAGGTATTATGTCCTAAAATAATGTCCCAAACTTTATTTATAGTTTTATGTTTGGGAAAGTAAAGAAAGCCTCATCTATCGACTTAAGATGGTTAAAGTCTAACTATGAGAGTCGGAAAACTCTCCTAGTCTTTGGACTCAAGCTAAACCTAGGAGGGTGTTCTTGTAGGTCACCCAAAAATAGATTAATATATATCACTTCAAAAAATTAATCAACGCATCACTTGGAAACTATACCCAAATGTGTTCTTGACACTAAAATTTGTCACTATGTCAATAAATTATTATTTGCATTATTTTTTTGTCTCCATTATGGCACTGAATCAACTTGGTTGGTATTATATTTGTTTTTTATCTGATTCATAAGAGTTTCTCTTGCCTCCAAGTTTGCTCAAATTCTTGTTCCATATTATACTTTTTCCAAATGAAACTAACATTAAGCTAAAGGCTCCAATGCAACATTACAACTGTGTCACACTACTAGATTGACAGGAAAAAATTGCACAGCAAAATTATGTCACATTTATGAAAATAAATTAATTTTATTAAATAGCTACACGAACATCATGTTACATTGTATTCTTTGAAGAAGATTTTACATTTTGTTTATCTAATTTTTATGGTTCACACCAACCCAACTAAAAAGAAAGAACCAAAAGAGAGAAACTATACCAACATCCATAAATGTATAGAAGTAGGTCAATGGGGTTTCAAAACTGAAGTCAATTATTATATAGAACTACAATGAAGAATAACTGAATTTTTTAGCAACATGCAACAAAAACATAATGAGGTAGATTGCCTCAGACATCAAGACCTTTGCAAGGAATTATGGATTTCTCCTTTAGAAAAATTTCAGGAGCAAAGTGGTTTGTATTCATACAAGATTGCATTAATTACACAATCTCTATTGGAAATAAAAGAATATTAAATGGCAAGAAAATGAAGCCTTAACCCAGACCTTTCTTTTGAAGGACACTTTCCAAAGGGTGGTTGTATGGTGAATTCCATCTTTCATAACTCTGGAGTCTGATGCTGATTGAGTAATGCCTAATTTTTTTTAATCATACAAAATAAAAGCTGCAGGATTCCACATATGGAAGGGTAAGTCACAAAAATGGTTAAGCAGATCTGGATCCCCATCTTGGGGCAAAGTGGATGACGCCCAACTTGGGCAAGATACATCATACACATAGGAAAGAAAACAGAGAAAAGATAGTTCGTAAGGCTCAGGGATGAAATGCTAACCCATGGTTATTTGGAGGTTAAGCTGCACAGAAATTCTCCATCAAGTAAGATGCACAGAAAATGCGAATCTGAGAAACAGGCAAGTTACATAAGGGGTGAGTCCATTTGCAGAAAAAAAACATTTCACTATTAAAATTCAAAAGTTGTTCAGAATAAAATTCCCTGTAAATCCGTGTATGCTTGACTGTTTGAGACCAACGGTGATAATGTTTCTTAGGAAGCACTATTGAACTGTTTTAAGTTATAAAGCCTAAAAAGGAAATCATGTTAAAATACTAAATCTATTGGATATCACACATTACCTTCTTACGGTCATGAAGAATTTGTTAGGTTTGACATGCAAAAGCAGTCAGGCAGAGCAGAGCCCCTCCCATCAACTAAAGCTTTAGTATGAGTTTCCCATAAATATTCTGCTAATTTCTCCCCTTCAAGACCTTGCAAAATTGCTTCTGCAAATGCTTTCCTGTTGAGAAAAAGGGTCTTCGATTGTCCACTCAAAGCCCTCATTGCAGCTACCATCTTATCCATGTTCCCAAAGTAGGTACCAATATATGCCTCACTGTTGATGGATACATAATAGTCCAGTGCAGCTCTGCTATTTCCCCGCATTGACATCAGACTTGTTTTGTCCAGAAGAGAAGATTTGGTGTAACTGTTCCTGTAAATTGAAGTAAAATCCTCTGATTCCAATAGGCTTTCACCAGCAGCCAAATAAACAGTTGTGTTGGTGGGAATTCCGAGCGCTTGCAGAATAAAGGCTGTCTCTTTTGGAGTAAGAGGACATTTTCCTCTCTTCCTCCATGCTACTGCATCATCACCCGAGATGATTGTCCTGCCATTTCTAGCTGAGTTGATTGCATCCACAGAGCTGTGGGAAAGATCATTGTATTGGCATCTACTGTAAGCTATCATGTCGGGCTCAAATCTCATATGCAGAGACAGAATGGGTTGAGGTATTTTTTGCAGGAGTTCAGCTCCCAATTTCTGAATGGCAGGGACAAGTCGTAAAGCTTTAAAGCATACATGACAACGAGCTGCCTTGGCAAAAAATGGGTGTCTGTGAATTATCCATGGAGTCAGTCTATAGTTCAGATTTTACGAATCAAAGAACACTAGACTTAAGAACTATATATTCTTCAAATTGACTGTCTTCTAAGATTAGAAGATAAATTTCTTTTTGCCTCCTAATAGAAAAAAAATTCTATATATATCATAAAACTTTGTATTGACTTAAGGAAGAATTATACATATCATAAGTTGATCACTGTCCAGAAATTGCATAAAAGTGTATCATGACTATAAGTAGTATTTTCAAGATGCATTTATAATAAAAAGAATTGACTAGAGGACTGACTACAACAACAAAAAATACACTGGCGCTTGCTAGGTGGAAGTAGGGGAGAGGATCCATCAGTCGTGTGGACTAACTTCACACCCTCAAGCTCCTAAATGGTACAACAGATTTTCTTGGAAATTTAACCTCCATTGGCAAGCTAACTGATTAAAGCTATTGACTATGATGGGGGCCATTATGAATGAATGTAGAATCCGAATTACTCACTAGTGGATGGTGGTCATATAGTGGTGATTTTAAATGGTTAATTTGAAATTGTGCAGTAAGGGCCCCAATATTTATGCTCTATACTTATCAAAACAAAACTAGCAGAACCCCCATTTCCATGTGCCTCACTACTAACGCCACATTACCCCTCCACACAATAGCATGTAAATTGATCCCTCTCTTAGCCCCTGGGCTTGAAACAAAAATTAGTTATGGTTGGAAAAGTATTACCAGGCTTGGTATCTTGCACTAGGTTTGTTATTGACATTTATCTTTTTAACCTCAACCCAATTCACTCCATACTGCCACCCTCCCACTTCTTTCTCTACTGCATATTTTTCCAAAAACATTCTGGAGACACTTGAGATTGTTGACCACAACATAAGCCAAAGGTTTGTAAGGTTGCTGTCACCCACAACCTGCAACTCCATAACCAAAGGTTTGAAGAGTTGTTGTCACCCACCACCCCCAACTCCCATGTAGCTAGTGGTTATCTGTAACCTCTTTTTGCCTTCTTGTATTCTGATTCTGATACTTTGACAGTAATATTCTATATTTGATTGTTTCAATTTGCCATATATTCAATATTTATACATTGGCAGTGTATGCCTTCTTCTGGGATCGGGGATTTTTTAGGTATGCAACATTTGCAAGAGTCCTTTATATATTTCAGATTTTGTAAGGTTTTACTATGCGATGTTGTCTGTAGTAGTTTTGTAGAACCAATTTCCGAAGAATCTATGTTTCTTTTCAGTATGATGGTTTATATTCTGTGTTCTTCTGTGTAATTTTTTTTCAAATAGTGTTAGTATGCAGCCATAGATTTCCTAAATTTGCATTGTACACATTCATGGTTAATTTTTTGTGTCGATGGTTTAAGTATGCTATGCCCCTAACCCTATCATAAATCATTTTCAGCATATTTTATTTTATTGTCCTCATTGTGCAAGTTATTTTGTTACAGAGTATGCAGTTGATTCCACTCCCTGCCATATTGAATTTGTATAAATCTACGAAGTATGCTTTCTTCTGGGAATGAAGGTGGTGTAGCAGCATCTAAGGGTCCAGGTAATGGCATCAGCAAAAGGTATTAATTTTGTTGCAAACTTGGACAGTGTGTAGTTGTCTCCATTTATAGTTGAATGTTGGGTCCCTAGATGTGGAAATAATCCCGATTTCCTATTTTAATTTATTTTCCACATTAACTTGGGGCATTTTACTTGGTGGGAATCTTGGAAACCCCCCTCGTGACATTTGTGGACAGATTTAGAGCATCCCATGTCATAATAATCAAGGCACTAATTGTGACAGCTTATTATAGTTTTTAAGAGCATCTATGACAACATCTTCAAGGAGGAGTTACATCAGGCAACTTGTGTCAACCTCTAAGAGCTATGATGTGTCATCAATGGGAATTAATTCAAAGGTATCTTGGACCATAAGGTGCCCATCCACATTGTTTCTTATGGATCTTGATTACACCTTGGCTAATAGAAGAGTAACATGTGCCAAAATTGGAACCTTCTTGATTTGGGTGCCATTTTGGTAAAAAGATATAAAACCAATTGGGGAAAGGAAAAAGGTTTTAGCTTTCATAGTTTTTCTTGTAGAATCTCTGTCCAAAACAGACCTGGAAGACTCCATTTTACAAATCTCAGAGCTCAAAGGGATGGTGTATAGTGGGGTTACTAGTAGCCTAGTAGTAGCTGTGTGTTTATGTCTCCATTCTCGTGTAATAGTTGTTTCCATTTTTAATCTTCGGTGTCTTAGAGGTTTTGAGAAATCTGATTGTATGTGCCTTTTATTTTTCTTCTAATTTTGTATCAACAAAGTCACAATATATTAGAACTTCAGTGTCTTTGAAAGCCTGTAAAAATCCATTTCACACTAGAGTCCATCAGGACCAAAGTGTGAAAATTTTGTTGTAGCAAATTTTGCCACATTGTTAGCATATTGGAATACCATTAATATCATATTATTTATGTGTAAGACTTCATTGTAACCCTTTATTGATTACATTGTGAGTGCTTGTGACAAGAGCATGGTTGCCACAGTTGCTCCCTAACCTTGCCTAAATCAAATGGTACCAAAATAGGTAAAGATCTTGTGGGTGACTGTATGCCAATGGTGTCCTGTTCAAAAATAAGTAGGCAAAAGTTTGTGTATGTTTGTGTGAGTTCACTGTGGTCAGCATAGAAGGCAAGTGTGAGTGACCACATTGGCAAGAAGAGTAGAGATGTTCCAAGATCTCCAAAATGGAAATTTATAATATCAGTAGTAGAAACTAAGCATAGAAGGGGAAGGGATTCTGCATATGGTAGAGAAGTTAGTGAAGAGGAAAATAGGTTGGTAGATAGGAGTAGAGTAGAGGAGCAACCTGTGAATGATGGAGAAGACTGATGCCTTAGAAACCTTGCAAGAAAACAAAATGGATGTTCCAAATTTTTCAGACCTGGATCCTTGAAGAATTAATTGAGTGGATTAATGAACTTGAGTATTTTGAATATGAGGATATCCAAGATCCTCAAAGAGTTCAACTGGCACAAACAAATTTAAAGGGGCATGCAATCCTTTGGTGGAAAGAGGTGTAGAGTGAGAATCACTTTTGGAACTAAATAGCTTCCAAGCTAAAGGAGTCTTATCAGGACATTATCAGTTGGAACCAATGAAGAAACCCTAGAACCTGAGATAGAGGGAGATGAGAATCAAGGACTAAAATGAGTTGTTCTACAATTTGTTATCAAAACAAGTAATCCATCATGAGATAGATCAGGCTATGGTGGCAAGACGTGTGAATAAGTTGAGGTTCAATATCCAAGATGAGTTGAGCATGTTGAGGATTATAAAAGTCAAAGAAAATCCTATTAGTTTTCTTTTAAGGTAGAAGAAAAGCTCTCCAAGAAACAATCCAATAAAAGGAGAGGAGGATTCTAAAGAGGAAGCAATCAAGGGAATGTAGGTAGAGGTCACCAAAGGTCAAAAGGGGAAACTAGTGATTCCTAGGATCAAAACTATGAATAGAAAGGAAGCACTTCATTTCAAGAAAAGGTGGGTTATGGCACTAGTGGCAAAGGATTTACTAGAACCTGCTTCCATAGTCGCCAAATTGGACACTAGCTCTTGAATGCTGAAAGAGCCAAAGTGAGAGGTGTAGAGAGGAGGTGGGTATTCATCTTGTTGAAGAGAAAGAGGAATGTGTTGGTTAACCTACGCAAGCACCAAAAAAGGGGAAACTCTCATGATGAAAAGAGATTTGTTGAAACCAACAAAGGAGAGCAAAGAACCTATTTAAAGAAGTCTTTCAAGGAACATTTGCAAATCTAGAGGAAAATGTTGCAAAGTAAAGATCGATAACGGGATGACAAATAAGTAAGTTAAATGGAAATGACGAAAATGTTGTTTCTATAAAAATCAACTCACCCACACCCATATTGGGTTTCATGGCTATAAAAGGGGCAATATGCATTGGTAAACTATTGCCTTGTGAGTTTCAATATTGGATCCTTATGTGATGAGGTATGGCATGATGTCATGCAAATGGGTGTTTGTCGTGTCTTACTTACGAGGCCACAACAATTTGAATATAGAGGCTATTTATGATGGTGGGACTAATACCTGCACCCTTAAGAAGGATAGTACTAAGTATCACTTAAATCCAACGAGGGAATGAGACAATGGGTGTGCTCTAGAACCTAGGGTGATGTTAGTTAATGGAAAGGATTTCCTTGCTAAATTGGGTTCAAAAGACGTCAGTTTTGTATCTCATAGCTAAGAGTACATCTAAAATCTTGGAGGTGGATGGTGAGTTGCTAGAATTAAAGAGGCTACTTGGTGGTATTGAGAGGTTGTGCTCATCAAAGAGATGTTTCCATCACCATACTAACTGGATTGTAGGGGCTAATTTGTCTAGGAAGGCTACAAGTAGAATAACACCCCTAGTGAACAACGAGATGAATTGACAAATTCATGAATAGTGACGAATTTTTTGATTAAAGTTAGCTTGATTCTATATGTGGTCCTAGGCTCCTAGCTATATTAACATCCAAAAAAGGAGAATGACACATTTACATCTGTATTACTCAAGAACGCATCCCCAGCCTAAAACCCCAGTCCTCCTACTAGAAACATTTCTTGGACAAGGGATGGCTATGAGACATCCCCACCCATCCCCATTTTTCAAAAAATTGTAGGAAACATCCCAGAAACCTAGGGACGTTGCGAATTTTTTGGGGGGATAATCATACATCTTGGGGACAGTTGGGGATGCCTTAATTGTCCCTCAATCGTCTCCAACACAAACAACTGTCGCAAACACAAATGAGCGGCAACCACTTGAAAAAAAACATAAAATTCAATAAAAATGCTCATTCTTTGTTATTCTTATGCAGGTCCCTCCTCCCAAATTTGCCCTAAAATGCATTTTGTTTTGTTTTTGGCTCATTAGTTGTATTTCTCTCATAGCAACAAGTAGAGCAGCAGCAAAGAGAGTTTGAAGAAGCCATTGAGAGAAGGGGATCAGCAACAAGTACAAGTGATAGAAGGAAGAAAAAGAAAATTTCTTGCTTGAATCTTGGAAGAGGTAAGTTACATCCTTCCATTCTTTTGTTTTTCAATTATTTTCAAAGCTTGAAACTTGAAAAGCCTGTTTTTTTTTTGATTCTTGCATTGTTTCAGCATTTGTTAAATCTCACTGGAAATTAAAATGAATAGTAGTGAGGGCGGTAGTAGTGAGAATGAATTGGAAGTGGATGGTGAATTAAAGTTGAAATGTGTTGAGGGTAGTAGTGGGCACAACATAACTTGTTTAAGTGCCCTTCAACAATCACTAGTAAATATGCAAAGGGCCCTTTCAACAAGAGAAAACTTCTTCTCCTATATGTTAAACCGAGGGATCAAAAGCAACAAAATTCAAGGAGGGGTCAAAAGCAAAAAAAAATCAGGGGGGAGCAAGGTGTGGGATTGTCATTTTTGTTTGGATGACTTTAGGGGCAGCTACACAATAGTGAAGTCTCTTTTTCAGGTATTGCATGTGATAGAGTTATGGCTTGTCCAAATTTAATCATAGAGGACAAAAAAGAGTGCCATAGACTGCAAAAGGAAGCTGAATTGGGGAAACAAGGTTTGGCAATGTTGGCACGTTCTTTTGCAAGTGCACAATATGTCATCCAATATTGGTAGTAGTCCTATTAAGACATAAGGAAAGAGGAAGGCGAGTGGTGGTGAAAAGGGGGGAATAGTTGAAAGTATGTTTAATGCACAAGCACAAGAAGCCACAGAGACATCCATTGTCAAATTATTTTTTGCTCATGCTATCCCTATTAGAATATTGTAATATTTCTTTTATGTTCATCTTAGTATTTAGTTTTCAAATAACATAGAAACTTTCCTTTTAGCTTTTTAGAAAGTTTCCATTTCATCCTTTGTTATTCTCTATAAAAGGAGACCATGTCTCCATTTGTATTTACTCATTTACAAATTCTTTAAAAGAAAAATTCATAGCCATTTTTGTCCTCAAATTCATTCCAAGAGTTTTTCTATCACTTTTATGATAAAACGATTTTGCAAATTCATTAGCAAATTCAAAGATTTTTTTCTTAAAATCACGAGCCTAGTTGAGGGTTTTGATTGCAGGATTTCCTAGTTTGAGTAAAAGTTTGCAAATTTTGTGGGTCGCAGGTAGTTGCATTTGCATGTTGTGAGTTGCATACTACTTGCATGTAATGTCCCCACTCCTTAAGACAACTTTACGTATAGAAATTACTAGTAGCATAGACTATTAAAATTCAATTCTAATGATTTATATCTAGGACTGCCATTATTTCTAAACATCCTTAAGGATTCCCTCAATTAGGCCTCCTAACCCTCTGGGAGAATCCCCTATATTCCCTAGGAACGACCCTCGATTATTTGGCCTTTCTTCCTGAAACTACATTTCAAGTCGGGCTTCATAATCCTTTGTGAAGACCCCCTGTGTTCCTCGAAACGACCCTCGATTAGGTTGCCATCTCATGGAAAGGGATATCTTTAAGGCCTACAAGATTTGTCTATCAAATCCCCTACAATTTATATTATAATCAACTTTCATTTCTTATAAATATTCCAATAAAAAATATATTCTTATACTCTTCCTTTTATACCATAATTCTATTATTATTATTTATTTATATCTATATTATATTTGCAAGAAAAAATATTTATAAGCTAATCACATCCTAATGAATATTTATATTATATTTACAAGGTCAAACAAATACATATATCATCTTATCTATGAACTAAGTGACATGCCTCTAGTACCCATCAAAGTATCATCCTACTTACCTTTGCCCAATTGCAATGTGGGCCCTATCTGATCTTGAGTGACAAGTTCGTTTATATCAGCCCTCCTTATACATTACTTGATACACAACTCAAAGTAGACTATGGTGTGTAGGGTTTATTAACTCCCTGCTGGTCAATTCTCGTGTGACCGCTTGCCAAGCTCGATCTGCACTTTTCCCAATGTTATGGATTGTAGAAGCTGACCACCTATCTTTCTTAGTCTTTGCTTCTTTACTTAATGTGGTGCTATTCACGTGAGCTCATCTATTATTGTTTATCACCCTTGATCTTGATGTGTGTCCTTATTTTCTATCGTGGATGTTCCGCTCGTTTTCTGAGACTCTGCCCACTTACATGGCACGATCTTTTTGTGTTCTTCCGACTTCTTCGTAGTTATTTTTCCCATATACTTGAAACCCTGTGTGATGACATGCATTACCCTTTTTATATGTGGCAAGGGGTACAGGTCACGACCCATAAGTTTCAAACAAGCCATTTGTTTGCTAATTAATGTTTAACATGGGACATACGTTTATACATTTGATATTTTATTATTAGTATTATTATCATATTATTTATTAAGATCATTGTTTATTGTAGATAATAATACTATCTTGTATTGACTAACTTCACAATAGAATGGACTATTATTATATTTCAATATTAACAATACTTATTATAATTAGTAATTGGTTTATCACAATCCATAGAATTTACAAGTTTTAAATTATTAATATATGAAATGTTTTTATCAATTTGGGCTCATGATATTGCATATGCATTTTGTGAGTTGCATGTCGCTTGCATGTGTTTTTTTAATCACAGGAAGCTAAGTTACCGATGCGTCTAAGAAATGTCCATGTGCGGGTCCTGATGCTTCTGGATGTGTCGGTACCTTTGGTTGTTGCACTAGTGCTCTGTTGTAATAGTTAATAGCTTTTACCATCTATCAGCTCTTGCCATATTATCACAATTTGTCTCTTCTCACTTTTTAAGAGCGATCTTACTCTTTCATACAAGGTTATACTTTTAGTCGACCAATTCGTATCTGGTTTTATTTGTTGTTTTTAGTATATTTCATACTAGTAACACACGCAAAAAAAGAATGTCATAAGAAATTTCAAAAAATCGATTGCCATCGGCAGTTGCAACTTAAAATTGTAGACAATTTCCAAACTGTCAATTTGAGCAAGCCCTATTATTATGGAACGGTTTATATATATATATATATATATATATATAGAGAGAGAGAGAGAGAGAGAGAGAGAGAGAGAGAGAGAGAGAGAGAGATGCGCACCCAAATGCATCCAAAATTTCTATTAAAAAAAAAAAGAAAAATTATGCATCTGTGCATCAGAAACCCGCACCCGCACCTGCATCAGAATCAAAACCAGAATGGGTAACTTAGACAAGATATATGGTGTTTTGCTGCATGAAGGTTTTGATGAGGGGTTTTATAAATCTTTTCCCTTAACAAATTATTGGTGGGTTTATAATTGTCTTGAAAAAAAAATTATTGGTGGGTTTTCATAATTTTTTTCCCATAAAAAATTTAAGGATGTTCATAAATTTTTCTAGTAAAAAAATTGTAGGAGGCAATTATAATTTTGTCCTTAAAAAATTATGTTTGGTTTTTCGATTGTCCTCAAAATCATTTTTGGGTTCTATAATCCACAAAGTTGCATAGGATTCCTTTGTGGTCTTTTAACATTTTTCCTGGACAGACAATTATTTTGTAATCATGGGTTTGGTGATTTTTTCCTTCAAAATATGTCATTTTGCAATCTATTTTGAGGTGTTGTGCTCATGGGCAAAAGTTTGGAGGGTTTAACGATTTTTCCTCAAAATCATGGCAATCATTCTCAATGTGTGTTTTTGGCTACAAGGAGGGACAACCCTATTATACCACATCAAGTTGGACATTTTGTGATGAATTCTAGTTAGAAGTTTTCCAAATTTTTGGGAAAGTTAGTAGAAAACTCATCTCAGTGGCAAGCTCATGTCTCTGGTTGCAGAGAATTCTAAAAAAGGGGCCAGCTTTCTTTGTTTTTTCTAGATGGATTTTAGCTACGCTTGGTAATTGACATTTTGCAAATCTAGTGAGGGTCTCAAGAGGAGCAAAATGTTCTAAAGGATTTATGACTGCAAGATATGTACAATCTTCTATAGGGTAGTTAAAAGATGACCATTAAGGGAGGATAATAGAATATATTAATGTTACTTCAATGGTCATCTTAGTCAGTATTTAGTTTTTAGATAACATAAAAGCTTTTTCGTACGCTTTCTAGAAAAGTTCTATTTTGTTCTTAGTTATTCTCTATATAAGGAAACTACGTCTCCATTTGTAATTACTCGTTTATGAATAATATGTTTCAAACAAATGGTGAAAGATATAGCCACTATGGATCACTCATTCATACAACTTGGCGATCATAGGTCATGAACTACCCTATCAGACAAAGAGTACTCTAACATTAATGTGTTTTTGAAGGATATGAGATGCACTAGAGTGAGCATAGGCTGCTCTATTGTGATGGATGGGTGGATTGATATTAGACATCAACTACTCATCAATATCATTGTCACATCCCCTATTGGTTCTTATTTATTGAAAGTTGTGGATTGTTTAGGGAAAAGTAAGGATCGAAAGTTCCAGTTTAACATTTTGAGAGATACCATAGAGGAGATTGGGCTCGCTAAGGTTGTACAAGTGATCATAGATTCAGCACATGTATGCAAATTAGTTAGTTTGATGGTGGAGGGTGCCTACAAGAACATTTTTTGGACCCTTTGTTGCATTA
Source organism: Cupressus sempervirens (assembly GCA_028749045.1). Taxonomy (NCBI): domain Eukaryota; kingdom Viridiplantae; phylum Streptophyta; class Pinopsida; order Cupressales; family Cupressaceae; genus Cupressus; species Cupressus sempervirens. The sequence goes on from CM053787.1 coordinate 792,466,769, forward strand.
ATGCATTGAAAAATGCATTAGAAGACACAAGGAAGATATGATGCAAAAGCATCTTGGGTGTAAAGGCAATCTTGCATCACCCAAAAATATTTCTATTTCATCTTTTCAATAAGGGCTATCTCAGTGCAATGTTACTATTTCTAGAATCTTACTATTTTTAGTAAGTTGGTAATTTGAGCTCAGAATGTTCTGATTTCATCTCGAGAGGTTCATTTTAGATATATTAGCTTGCCAGTAAAGTTTTTGTACCATCTTAAATTGGAAGCACCTCAATTTTATGATGGTCTAGCACTCATTTAATGTGATTTCATCATTTATTTGCATTTCTCCCCGTTCTTTTCATTTCTTTTCATCCCTCCTAGATGGAATAAAGGTAGGATTTAATGATTTTCCTTGGTATTCCTATATCATGGCATAAAACTTGCGGTAGGATCTATCCACTTGGGTCCTCCCTTGCGTTCCTCCAATCACTTGGAATCTATTTTTCGCATCGAAATGGACTTTTCTCAAAAATTGCACCTAATTGAAGACCATGACCTGTTTTGGATCCTAAGAAATTCCCAAAGGTTTTAGGACCTGGTTACCAAGGACGTAGTGTCCTTGCTCGGGACCTATTTTGGGTCCTCTTCTCGAGTCTTGAGTTCGAGTTAATCCGAGGTGCAAAACTTTAAGTTTGGTCGGCTTGCAAGAGAAAGTTTATTCCGAGCCTTTTATAAACCCATCCATTTGCCTCATTTTGCACCATGCATCCACAATCAACATTCATGATCTTCCTTCATACTTCAAGATCCTTTGTTGCATCTTCTATATTAATCCTTCCATCCATTCCTAAGACGAATATCAAGCACACTCATTCGTGAAAATCTACTTCTACTACTTGCTAGCATTCTCTAGTTTTTATCTCAATTCAAGGTTAATTCCCAAACTAGGGTTTGACCAAGGCAAACCCCTCATCAACAAAACAAAACCCTTTTCCTTGCAGGTTGTGGATCTCGAAAAGAAGAATAGGTTGTGGATTCAGATATCCTTTTCGCCAAACCTCAAAAATCTAAAATCCATTTCACATTCAGAGATTGTTGAACAGGGTCGCATTTCATCTTTGCTTCAGAAAGTTGACCATGCTGCTTAACGTTGACCTTGCTTGAGAAAGTTGACCATGCTAGACAGCCAAACGATTTCTAGGCTTTATAGATCTTGTCGTTTCCAGGCAAAATTGTGGGAATTGACAATTTTGGAGATTGTTTGACAACACGTTTTTAAGTTTGTATTTTGCAAGGTATATCAAACTTCCTCCTCCATTTCAATACACATTTCCATATACATTCCTCTCTTTTCTGATTTGTATTGCATATCTACATGTTTAAAACCCTCTTAAGGTGGAGGTGAGGGAAAAGTAAGTCCAAACGATTCACCCTTTTGCATTAGGTTACGAATTGACACTTCCTTGTGTGTTAATTAAGCCTACATTAAGAGGTGAGTCTTGGTCTTCCCCCTTCATTTTGTCGTTTAGGGTGGTGTTATGCCTGCATACCAATCCCTAATTTTTGTGAGCAAAAAGTTGGGTCCCCTCTTTTCGCTTTTGAGTTGCCTATTTTGAGGCCTCCTTTACTTGCATTTGGGTTTCAGTTCTCGGGAATCCTCTTCCCTTGTCCGGGAAGTGGGCCCCTCTTGTGTTGTTGGCGAAGAGATTTCTATCACCTGGCCGTGTGAAGGATAAATTAAAGAATGTCAGACTTCAAGATCTACGATTTTCTCTCTTGTGTTTCTCAATCTAGTGGGAGGAAATTCTAGGGTTCCTTAGGAGGGCACGCGCCAAAACCTCACTCAAAAAGGTAAAGAGTAATTAATACCCCCTAAATGCAATAATTATTGGGCTTTTAAGATGGTAAAAAAACTCATTTTTCTTTTACTTTGCAATCAATTGTGCTCTGCAAGCAACTCTCAACAGATTTCGTGTTTTCAAGATGCTACGATATCCTTGTTCGTCTGGTTCATTTGCTTTGGCATAGTGAGCATTGTGGGTGGTGTGAGCATTTGCGTTGCATGCTCAGTATTGGTGTTTCTTTCTTTCAAGTTGGTGGTCTTTTTTGCTCGTTGTTGGGGCTTTTTGTTTTCCTTCTTTGCTTTGTTCCTCTAGTGCAATTGTGTAGTTTTGTGTTTTTGTGTCTTTTGGGTGTCGTATGTTGTCGTCCTGCCAAAGCTTGGCTTTCTTTTTCCCTTGCTTTCATTTTGCAGGAAGGTGGATGAAATTACCCCCTTCTAGAGATTAGCCAGGGTACTGCTTCCTGGCTCTTTGCAACTTAAAGCATGCGCGCGGTTAGTTGTCTGTAAAAGGGTAATTTCTCTTACCTAGTGGGTTGTTTCTTTTTGCTCTATTGTAGAGTGCCTTTCGATGGTGAAAGGCTTGCCTCGCACTAGTTTTTGGCTTGTTTCGTTTGTTTTGTTTCAAGGTGTGTTTTCGTACATCCTTGTCGGTTCTTTGGGTCGTTCGGCTCTATTCGCGGTGAAGTCTACGCAACTAAATGTTTTACCCCTATTATAATACTTGAAATTGTATACGTGGTCTCCTTGTAACCTTGCCGATATAGTTGTCACCTTAAGGGTTAAATTTTGCCAGAATTGGGGAGAATTGTTTGGGATTCCCTTTGTGTGGGCCTTGGCTCTGGAAGAGAAGTGGTGGTCTAGCGGCATTGTGTTGGCAGTGCCCCTAAATGGTTCCATGTTATTGGCGAGGGATGGGTTTATTTTTCCATTCCACCAGTCCTAGTAACCACTCCGCCTCTAGTGGGGCATCTCATAGCACCACTTCAAATATGATGCTTGTTTGAATTTAAATGGTTGTCATGTCACATCCTTTCAAGCAGCCCACAGAAATTGTGTCATGGTTTCAACGTGTCACACATGTGGGCATTAAATGCTTATCTTTCTCTGTTGATTGTACAGACTAGCATTGTGATTTGTATCATCAGATTTCCTTTTTCGGCGATGCGTGATTGGGATTCTGGTTAAAGGAAGGTTTTAACTAAGTAGGATTCATCTTCTAATGATCGATTACAATGTTACAGGTCCTTGGATTTGTGCAACTGCTTCTTTTGTCCATTTTCTAGAGGTAATTCTCTAATGAGGTATGACTTCCCGGATCCCATATCTTACTAAGTTTCGTAAAATTAGGTCTCAAGGTTTTAGGCCTTCCTCATAACTATCAACGAAGGGGAAAGGGTGGCCTAGAACCTGAGGAAAGGAAACCCACGCTTAATTAGTTGATTTCCTTATTTATTGGGTTACTTAGAGATGAGTTACTAATTCATGCCCAGTGCTTGCAGGGAAAACAATGGTTCCATCATCTAGCGAGTCCATGGGTATTTGCGACGTGGGTTCTTCCTCATCCAAAAGGAACAAGGTGGACAAAGAATTTGAGAAGCTACCATTGGTTCTCAAGTATCGAGATGACACGGGTTTGTGCCCTGCCAAAATAGACACCTCTCTTAAGTATATCACAGATATGGATGTTGGTGAATGGAAGGATTCCCAAATGCTCCATGACGACCTCCTAGAGACAAAGAGACAAGGAGATCCGATGGCCCTATTGATCATTGCTAGCGGTATTGTACAGGCCGGATTCTTCCCTTATGATGTCCATTGTCCAGAAATGATGATAGTGTATACACAATGGTATGATCAAGAAAGGTGCATGGTTACCCGTGTTTTGGGTGATCCTTTCGTGGCCGTTGATAAGGCAGCGATGACCCAGTACTTCCAATGTGTGGACCTCCCCGTCACCCAAGCTCCAAATGGTAATGAACCAATAAAGCCATTTGCAGCTCTTGAGAGCAAGGTCCAAGTACTAATTAATGGGAGTTGGCTGAAGAAGCCCATGGAGGAAAGTAGAAAGATATCCATCTCCCTCCTCCGGGCAGATTTTATTGAACCAATACAGTTTTGTATTTGTTGCCTGTGTAGGATTTTCCAGGAACCTCATGCCAATGAGTTTGCCCCTTGGATGTACTATTTCATTGCAGGCATTACTATGGAAGCCATTTAGTTCGACTGGGCTAAGCTAGTTCCACACACCATTAGAGGCAAGCTGAAGACATTGCAGTAATATTTGCCTCAACCGGGAGATCAGTTGAAAGGGGAGAAAATGTTCATGATGACCTCCTACCTGGTGCGGCTAACTGCTCGATACACGTCAGGGCTTTTCAAGCTTGATTAAGTATGGAATAATGACAATAACTCCGAGTGCAGACAGTCAGCCTTCATGGGGGTATTACCCACAATTTCCTTTTGATGAATGCTTTAAGCACTATACACGGGTAAACGATTGTTTCGTCACTGATAGGACTCTTTTGTTGTCAGAAGACATCGGATGTCGCATCTCCGATGCTGCCAAGAGATTAGTAGAGTGGGGCGCTTATTTCACTCAGTACCAGAATGCACGTATATCCGGGAGGCATGGTTCAGTGGGCAGCCATTTATGCTTCCCCAGATCTATACTGACTGAGTAATTTTGTTAGAGTTTTGTAGACAGGTGTTGGAGTTCTGCCAGGCCTGTGCAGTGAAGAAGGTGATGAACATTGTCATTAATGTCAAATTTGTGCATTGATTTCAGGTCATTGATGTTTAAAGACAGATGCTTAAGCTAGCTAGTGTGAAGATATTAGACTTCATGCAACATAATTCTGAATATAAAATGGTTGATATCATAGAGAAAGAATATTATATTCAATGATATATTTCACTAAGTGCACATCTCTGCCAAGGAGCTATTATATCTAAGATAGATTAAGGTTCTATTTCTCTATCACATTTCATAGTGGATGAGATATGCAGCCGGATGGTGAAGATATGAAAAATGCCATGTCATAAAAACATATAAGCAGAAAGCACACAGAAAACAAGATGGTACCTCAGCAGCAGTGTACATATGGCATATGATATTTAAATCAAATCTATACAAAGATGGAATAAGAATTCATTTCAGATTAAGCAGCAACAGCATATTTAATAAAAGAATCAATGATTCATCATTGTTCATTCTAAATTCAGTAAGCAGCAAGTAATCAAACCAATCACGTCAATGTTTTATGGAGAGTGATGCTTTTAGACCAAAAGCATCATGCTAATGTTTTTGAAAGGTTATTTATACGATAAAATCATATCAATTTGAACAAGAGTCACGATGAGGTTCTGAGCAGTTTGATACCATGTATCAGTCATGAGCATGTTCGAAGGTTGCAGAGCATCATCAGTATTTTGCATCATACTATATTAAAAATGTGTATATGAAATTAAAGCAGCAAAAGACCCAGTCACAAAAGCAATGAGTATAGACCATCGTGTGGAGTCATGACCCCAAGGATGAAGCCTATTCAGGTAGATCTTGAGGAAGAGGAAGTAGAAGATGAGGGACCTCACTTGATCACTAGAAGGAAGAAGCAGAAGAGTAAGGGCCTGAAGGGCAACGTAGCTACTCGTTCACCAGAAGATAGTTCCGAGCAGCTGGTGGAGATTGAAGCAGATTCTCCTACCACTAGACACCCTGACATCACGGACTTGGACGACGCGTCACAGACGGACATCCAATCTGCCCGAAGGGGCTGACCTTGCTCAAGGAATTGATGAAGTGGACCAAGGGGCTGCAGCAGCGCAGGCCGCCTTAGAAGATGAAAGGAAAAGGGAGGCTGACTTGCGCCTACAGGAAGAAGAAAAGCAGATGGAGGTCGGCTTGTGCCTCCAAGAAGAAAATAAGAAAGATGAGGAGAAGAGGGAGGTTGAGTTGCGCCTCCAAAGACAAAAGGAACAGGAAAAGGAAGACCTATGATTGTACTTGGAAGGGAGACATCATCGTATAGAGGAACAACACAGGCAGGCTGGAGAGGAAGCCCGTGAAACCCAGTCAGTAGACGCTAGCCTACTAGTTGCAGAGGCAAGTGAGACACAAGTTGAAAAGGTGTCTTAAGTCCCAGCACACCTAGAGAATGAAGGAGATGCTCCCTCAGAGGTGATTAGACTAGTGAGCGATCAACCTAAGGAAACAAGGGCAACAATTGTAAAAGAGGCCTCGCCTACGATGGTACCAAGTACAGGAAGACTTCGCAAGTAGCACCGGTGGCCCCGAGAAAATCGGTTGCAATTGATGCACTCAGAATTGTCAAGCTAGAACCTCTAGATTGGCTAGGGGATGAGTGACTAAGAAACAGGTAGGTCCACCACTCGTTGTATCATTAAAAGATGTGGTGGATGCATGTACCTCCAAGCTGGTGAACCAAAAAAGAAAGCTCAGAGTCTGTATAGAATAAAAGATGAACCCAGAGAGAGTGTGTCAGCTATCTAGGTTGTCCTGCCAAAAGATCGTAATGAGAACATCCAACTTGAGGAATATAGAATAACAAGTATACCCCTGGGACACTGAACACCACACCCCGATTACCGAGTTATCTAATCTTGAGCGCGTCAAAGTCAATGTCTAGGATAGGTATAATAAAATTGGCCAAAAACTAAGAGAGCTAAAGATGGAGATCAAAAGTTACAAGCCCTTGTTGGCTGAGTTGGTTTCGCCAATTGTGGTCGCATCTCCAGCCTCCTCTTCTTCACAAGCGGATGCTCTAATACCACTTGAGGAGCTTACAAGGCTAAGGACAATGAAGGAGAAGGCTTTGCCAGTGGATGGTTGGATCTCCGTGCAGATGAAAGGAATAAGGGAGGCTTTGGCCTCCTCCTTGCCAACATCTTTCAAAGGGGTAGAATTGGGATCAAAAGCAGGTGATACCCTAGTCAATTGGGGGAATGACGAGCAGGAACTGGTACAGCTAAGGGAGGCCCTTGGAGATGTGTTATGAGTAGGGGATGAGGTTATAGAAGACTTAGATATATTGACTAAGCATGACCCTCCATTCTTCCATTTTTGCTACCAATTGATTGGATACTAGATCAAGACAATAAAGCCCCAGTTGGCCGCATTATGTCCCAAGAACGCAGACCTCCATTACTGGCTGGAGGGTTATTCAAAATTTGTAAAGGTAATTGTAGGGTTTGACTCATGGGATGAGAAGGGATATGCCCCTATGGGCTCCCCGCTTGCCAAATTCAACGAGCACGTGGAAGAGATAATTTTGGGGTTTGGGAGTTTTAGTAACAAGTCCATGAATGCCTTAAGATTGTACTTAGCTCCCGTGATGCTCATGAAGAAGTGAGATGCGTAGAGGCCGCCATCGAGGATGTAAAGTTCCAGTTGGAGGAATTTGGAATCTGGCTCCATTGTGTGAAGAACCTCGATCAAAGCTCAATTTCTGAATTTATTGAAGCATTCCAGAGGGTCCACAAAAGGGTCAATTGACGGGATTCCTCTTCCCATCATCCAAAGTATGATACAAAGACTTTGGGTAACAAGTAAATCCATAACCTCAAGCCTGAGGATAAAGAGATCTCCTTTTTGTTGTATTTGTTGTTTATAGAGGTGCGTAAGGAACTCCTTTTTACGGCCAATCATTTTATCACCACTTGGCACTGTCAAAAGTACGAATAGCTACTCAACTAAATAAATATGCTAACAGAGAATTCCTGTGCTTTCCTTTTCTCGAAGTAGACGCACAACGTTAACATTTCCAATTCTCGAGAGGCAGAATGTGGCAGAAGTAATGGCCAAGTGGGATGGAAGTAGATTTAGGAGTCAACAAGTCTGCGTGTAAGTGTCACCTCGAGATGAAAGAAATATTTGATTCCGTTTCTTCCCCCCACTCTTTCTTCCTCTCCTTTTGTCTTTGTAATGATGTATATACCGCAGGTAGTCACTGTGTGCTAAGAAATTAAATAGGGTAAACAGATAAGGGTGTTTCTTTCAAGAAACAACTCTAGATATTCTGTATATCAAATCTTTGTATATATTTGTACAGTTGTAATATTTATGTATAAATTTGTAGTTTGAAGAGTCTTAGAGGGGTCGGTCAAAGCATTAATTTTTCCTTCCAATGTCCATTATTGCATCTCTTTGACAACCATACACATTGTAGTACCATTTTGAGAGAATTAATAGAATTTGGCTTCCTAGAAGTGTTCTCTTTGTTTTACCCAATACTTGTTGGTATTTATAAACTGTTTTTTGAGTAGAAGAATCTTGGAGTGCTTGCTACGGAATTCATTTATCTTTGAAAACAATGAGATCTTTCTATTTTATTGCTACTATCTTCCTTCACTTGGATAAAATTAAATGATTTTGTTTACTTTGGTACTAGTTCATTTGCAGCACTTGTATGTGTTAGACTGATTGATCAAGCATGTATCTAAGTTATCCTACCATTCAAGCATGTATTGTTGATAATAATAGCGCAAATGTAGACTATAGGTAGATTAGATTTGTAAATTTGTAGGCTCTTTTATTTATGTTATTTACATTCCTTGCATCCACTAGTTCTGCCCAAGATATTTGCCCAACCCAATCCAAGTGATCCATTGCTTAACCAAGACACAGGGAAACGATGAAGCTTCAACCCGCCTTATTATAAATCAGTCACCTCCTCATCCAATTTTGCCTATTCTTGCACGACCAAGACCCTGTCTACACAGAACTTGGGAGTGGAAAGTTTTTGCTTCCCATTTTTTCAAGCGATATTGGCCGAACATTCCAGTCTGGTGACAATTGTTACTCTGTTGGCAGGACGCGAAACAAAGTCCCATCAACGGGTGGTTGATTCCATTTCCCCCCTGCACATTCTTGATGAACCCGACGTGTCTCTTTTTTACTTTGGAGTTAGATCCCTTGATCTCCCTTATTTTGTATTGGTTTCACCTATGCCTTCTTGGTAAATCTAACGTGTCTCCTCTTTTTGACTTTGGAATTAGATCCCTTGATCTCCCTTATTTTGTATCAATTTCACCTACACATGCTTGGTGACCTCTACTCGTTGCCCCTGTTGATTTTGAGTTAGATTGTTGCTCTTAGATAGCTTACATTTTGCATTATGAAGATCTTTTGGTGTATTGCTATCTTTCTCAATATTCTCTTCCATGCATCTCTTTATAGTACTTATGAGAGTTTCTTGCATTTCATAGCGTTTATGTCTCTTCATGTTTTCTTTGCTTATGCTATTATAAGATTAACAGACACACATTTCCTTCTTTCAAATTAATGGTTAGGTTGTTATGTGGTTGGCTTATTTCTTCTTTGGATTATGTGAGAACCTTAGTTGATAATCCTCTTAACCCTCCTAATCCTCCTAACCCTCTTCCTCATTTTCCTCTTTCATCGCCTAGCACTTCTCAAACATATGATCAAGCTCAAACCATAATTCATGATGAGGATTTTAAAGAGTTCTTTGATGAACCTTCTCTTCCTCCTCCTATTCATGATGATCTTAAGAGGAAGTGAAAGTTCACTTTTTCTCCTCCTATTATTCCACCTTACACTACTTCTGCTCATGATTACGGTGACAAATCTCCTGTTATTGAAGCTTTGCAAGATACATATTGTCATATACCACAAGATAGCACATGGTTGCTAAACAAGGTTACAAATACTTAGGACTTGGTATTAATGAACATGGTATTAAATATCTTGTTCATATTAGTCCTAAGGTAAATAAACATGGTATAGGCTTTTCTCATTCTAAAGTAGCCTCCTCTTCATATTCTATTACCTACTCCTGATCTTGATTATTTGTATACTCGTCAAAATGTAGCTATAAAGGTGTATATTGAATTAATTGTTGTTGAACTGAAAAAAAATCTTGTTCCTCTTGAGGATGTTATTTCTAAATTTTCATGTCCCTTTCACTATGATGATTCTCATATCATTTTTCGTTTGTATGTGAAGGAGAAAGCCTCTTTGGGAATTATCCCTTATACGCAAGAGGTGTTACAACTTCATAATTTCACATAGCCTTTCCTTCTCACCAATTGGATGGGTTCCCCATTACATCGCATAACAATCATTTGGAATGGCCCAATAGCTTCCCTTTTCTTGCCTCTTAGCTAGGGGGAAAGGGCATTTGTTTCTTTCCTTTCTTTTCTAGATCTCTTTTTCTTCCTATGTATTTCTATTTGATATCTTGTAGGTAAGATTAAAATTGTTATCCCTTCTTTTCCATATTTCTGAGGAGCCTACTTTCTCTCTTAGGAATTGTGTTTCTTTTCCATGGAAACCACCTCAAGTGCTAGTATGTTCTCCTTGTGTTTTCTTGTAATTTGGTGTTCTTTCTAGCAAGTTGCTTTATAGTATTTCCTAATTGCACCATGATGTTCTTTCTTCCTTCTTTGGATCTATTATCTCTATATGTTACATCTCTATGAACTATACATGTGTTGATTCTTTCTTCACTAAGCTGCTTATGTTTGTAGGATGTTCTTTAGGTGATATAATGGCATCCTTTCATCTACTTATTTCATTTCTCTATAGACTGGTATTATTTTATGGTACATTCTTATCTATGGTATATTGGTACGTTATACTTTGTTACATGCAAGATCATGTGTCTCTACCTAGCAAATGTCTTTTCATACCTTGGATTCTAATGTTTCTCATTTTGTAGTTATCAATATTTTACTTCATATGTGATATCTTTCCTCACATCTCATGTTGTTTGGAATGTATTATCCTGTGATGTTTCTTGATTCAATTTTTTCTATGATGTTGCATCATTCTATAATACTTGTTGTTGGATATAGGGTATTTGTGTTTTGTGCGTGGCTATAGGTCTCTGCTTAAAACTCATCTTTGTATCCTGCAAGATTTGTTAAATAATTTACCATAGATTTTCTTTCTTGCCTCATGCTTGGGGGGCAAGATGCTTTATATATTCTTTATCTCTTTTTCTAAGGATCTACTTTCCTTGAGCTTCAGCGGTACTTGTTTATTATGTGACACTGATATTTTCTTATAAAGGATTGTGTCTTAACTATGGATTCTCTCTTTTGCAAGAGGTGTATGCCATATGTCATCAAGCAAAGCTATGTCCATTATATACAACTACCCTTGCTTTGGGTTAAAGTTTGTCATCCTCCATCCAAGGATCCCTATTCCACCTATACATAGGAGCTGAATAGGTGCATTCTTGTTCTTCTTCCCCTGTTTTTTTTCTTGAAGATGTCATCTTGATCAAGCATTCATCTTCGGTAGATATCTTGTCATTAAGATATCTTCCTTTTGAGGATCCTCTTTCGATAAGGGATATATTCTTTTCACAATTGATTATTGTATCATCTTAAATTGGAAGCACCTCAATTCAATGATGGTTTAGCACCCATTTAATGTGATTTCATCAATTGTTTGCATTCCTCCCCTTTCTTCTCCTTTATCTTATAGGTGGAATTGGGGTAGGACCTAATTGATCCTCTTTAAAGCTCATATTTTCATGGTGTAATGCTTGAGGAAGGATCTACCCACCTAGGCCCTCTCTTTCCTTCACCCAATCACTCAGAATCTATTTTCCGCACTGTAACGACTATATCTCAAGTTATGCACCTGATTTCCAGGATCCGAGACCTATTTCGAGACCTCGAAGGAATCTTGTGGCTTTAGGGCCCTAGTTGGTAGGGACATAGTGCGTCCCTACTTGGTCCCAATTTTGGGTCCACTTCTTGGGTCCCGCATCTAGATTGTTATGGGGTGTTAACTTCCACGTATGTCGGCGTCCAAGAGAATGTTAATTCCAAGCCCTTTATAAACCCTTACATTTGCTGCATCTAGCATCCATCAAGTTCAAGATCAAGTTCTCACACTCAAGCTCTCAACTTCTCAAGCATTCAATTCAAGATCAAGCTCTCACACTCAAGCTCTCAACTTCTCAAGCATTTAAGTAATCTCTTCATTAAAGATCAAGGATTCATGCATTCAAGCCATTGAAGGAGTTTACACAACGTTTAGTACTTTCTACATTCAAGATCTTCCTTCATACATTCAAGATCCTTTTGGTATCTCCTACATTAATCTCTTCAAGATCTAAATTCATCGCTAAGGCGCATTTCAAGCACATTCATTCATGAAGGTTTTGGTTTTAGTTTAAATTCCTTTCCTAGGGGTTTTGAAGTTGAGTCAAGGCTATTACATTTACATAATTGATTACATTGTAAATTCAAGAACATATTCATAGATTTACACTATTTCATGTTAAATCTAGCACTACTACTTGCTAGCACTCCATTTCTATTTCAATTCAAGGTTAATTCCTAAATTGGGGTTTGACCCCACCCCCCCCCCCCCAAAAAAAAAGAAAAAAGAAACCCTTTATTTTGCAGGTTTCGGATTTTGGATAGGCGAACAAGTTGCAAATTCAGATACCCTTTCGTCATTTCTCGGAAACATGAAATCGAAATCGAGATCAGACACAATTGATCAAGGACGCACTACTTCCCTACTTCAAGAGAAAGTCAACCTTACCGGTCCGCCGAACAATTTCTACATTTTGCAGATCTCACAGTTTTCAACCTAGATCTCGAGAATCAACAATTTTAGAGCTCATTTGATAACTGATTTATTGGTTTGCATCTTGCAAGGTATATCATTTTCCCCTTTTCCATTTCAATATACTTTATCATCTTATCATATCTTTATATTTCAGTAATACATTGCATATCTTGTCTAAAACCCTCTTAAGGTGGAGGTGAGAGGGAAGTAAATCCTAGTCATTCATCCTTTTGCATTAGGTTATGCATTGACACTTTCCTTTGTGTTAATTGAACCTTTTCATTCGGGGTGAATCTTGGTTTTCCCCCTTTATAAGGTGTTAGGGAGGTTTGATTCCATTTTCCCCCTACACATATGTTCTTAGATTGTACAGGTTAAGGCTCTTCGCTATGAACATAATCCGCATTGTTGCTTTAAGGATATCTGATAAGGAGGGGGCATACATATGCCCTCTTTGTACATAGTTTTTGTCTACAATCGTGGGATAGCAAATACGGATTTTGAGTATGGCTTAGAGTACTTTAGCCTTGGGGGCTTGGTATGTGGTCTGAGTTAACCTCAAATCTATGCATTGTTCCTTCATCTCTTTCACACACATGCTAAATCTCATATATGGGTAGTGCATACAAATTTGGTAAATCTCATATGTGGGTAATGCACCCAAGTATATGCTAAATCTCATATACAGGTAACACATTCAAACACATATGCTAAATCTTATATATGGGTAATGCATAAGAATTTGCTAAATCTCATATATAGGTAATGCATTTAAGCACAACATGCTAAGTCCCATACACAAGTAACACATTTTTACAAAACCGTGCCATGGTGATACGAGGATGTTGACCTATGGGTAGAACTTGGGTGGGTTGACTAGCAAGTTGCCACCCCGTTAGACCATTCAATGCCATCTTTTACAAGCAACTCTACCTATAGTTCGTAGTAGGGTGGCCACCCAACTAGGCGAGGTAATCACTTCTCTTTGCCTTCTCTTTTGACATCAAAACTTTATGACTTGTCCACATTTTGCAACTCTGGAGCCTTGAACATTTTACATCTCTGCAACTTCTAAGCTCGAAATTGACACCTTTACTACAAAAACTCTAAGACGAGCAAATAAAAGGGGTCCCCATTTGCAATGAGGTGATGGTGTAAAAAGCTCACAGTAGGGTGGTCTCGGCAAGCATGGTATGTAACATTAATAAAATCAAATATATTCACCCATTAAAAAGAAATGGATTTTTAATGATAACTCGTGAAGATTGTAGTAAGTATAGAATTTGTGTGAAATATCTAGCATGTTTCCTATCTACTACAACTAGCCATGGTAAGGGAATGGTCATGGAGGGGAAATGGTGTTGAGATCACCTTCTAAGCATGCCACCCCATGCTAAGTGACTAAGGAGTCTCATGGGGCCAAAGAGGGATAAGGGTACTACCTTTGGACTTAGGAAGGAGGGACTTTCTGGGCACCTTGTCGTAAATGATCCTCATAACCTCCACCATTATGTACGAATGTATATGGATGCTCAACCAGTGGGGGTGAGGGGGAAGTGACAAGGATGAGGAGAATGGTGATAAGACACTACACTAGGCACACCACCCCATTTGTACAGCAAGGGCCACATGAGGCCATGAGGGATGATATATCCACTCTTGGGCCTAGGGTAGGGGTCCCTTGAGCACCACAACAAATCATTCTACCTTATGACTACTATGGTTGAGACATTCAATAATCTGATAAAAGAAAATCCTACTAATCCAATATATGTTTATTTCTAACTCAAGAATGTCTAACTATGAATTATGATTATAATGTTTCCTAATTTGCTAGATCTCAATCAAAGAAAAAAGGTACCCAAAATCCCTCTTTGCTTTTCTATAGGAACTATAATCTAGGGCAACTTTTGGGTTCTCCTAATTCAGTAGCTTGAGAATGTCTAATAACATAGTCTAAATTTAAATGACATCTTCCTTTTTGAAGATCTCTCATTCAATGAAGCTTTGACTGAGAGATCTAAGACTCTAACCCTATAGTGGTAAGGAAATGTGATCAACTTTCAAGATCTCTACACTGTGAAGGTAAACAGGTCCTAATTAGAAGCCGGATGGACATTTCAAGTACATATTGTACGGTGGGAAGAAAATATCCTTCTGTACCCGAAGAATACTGTACACATATTCAGAAGATTGTAATTGCAATCTTCTCTTACATGTCAAGAAACTTGATATCAAAATGAATAGAAATTGCACCTGCTCTAGGTGATTTGGAAATGCACTCAAAACTTTCAAAAGTCTTGAAGATAAAACCAAAAAACCTTTAAGCTGAAAGCCAAAGAGTTTTATTCTCCAGTGCCAACTCTCTAAAATTGTTGCATCTTTTATTTGTTTCTGAAGGGGAGTATGACTGCATTTTACATTGTGATTCTACCTTTAAAGTCATGCTACACCTTGAATAGTTTAATTATTCTTCAATCATTAGACAAGCTTTATACTCGAGTGTCTTCACATGGACCCAACTCCACTGACATGAATAAATCCACTAAACAGAAAATTGTAGATCTGATACCACTATAATAGTCAGCAATGTTGTATATGCACTGCTTTTAACAGAGATGAAGGAAAAGTGGAATGCCAAGACTGGAAACGTTTAGAATGAAGAGTGGTAGGTGTGGAGAGAATGCTTATTGAAACGCAAAGGAATGTTCACCTTAACAGGCTTTGAAGAAGACTCTATAAGTATGAACACATAGGTAAAGAAACTAGACCATGTTATAAACATGTCATCCTTGCAGTATCACAAAATGGTACAAGTCTAATTTGAAAACAACATGCCATTGTTACCTGAATTGAATTGCTATTTCTTCATTCCCCCAAAGTTCCAAACAGAATATTAAAAGCAATGTTTTTATACAAATCCCATATTTTTGAGAAAAAAAACTCCTGAAATTTTGAAAGCCATAATAAGAGAGAAAGAGACAACCTGAAGAAATATTTGCAATTTTACTTACCTATCTGGTGTTTGACTTGCTGCTGGTGTAATCACAATGTATTGATGCTTAATTAAAGATGGAAGTACAGATTCAATGTAATCAAAATGACCCTTCTGCTTATGACAGTCAACTCTAACCGGTATTTTTGAGGCCAATTCTTTTGGTAATTCTTTCACAACATGGACAAAGTCCTTTGCCTGTTGAATGAAATAGTCTACATCAAAGATATCTGCAAAAACGCTGTACATACAGAAACATCTCAGGCCAATAGAACAATGGATAATATATCAATTAGATGGAATCAGAAGATCTATTTTATTTTATTTATTCTGCTAGCTGTGATATTATTCTAGAAATCATAATAGCACCAGAGATGAGCTATGTTAAAATCAAGGGCATGTTATTAAATATATATAAAAATGAAATAATGATAACTTTTCTAAAGTATTATAAGAAGAAAACTACAGAAGGATAGATTCACATGGCATTCAAAGGAGTCATGTTCTCTGATCCCTGTTTCAATCTGGGGCCTGCTATCCAGTCACGTATCTGCAAAGGGTTTGGTTCCCTTGCTCTCCTTGAGAGACAGTGCTTTAGGCATCACTTCTAGGACATCTTGTCCAAGATGACACTTCTCAACACTATTGTGTGCCCCACAGTTTGTGGTTTGGGGGCCTTCTCTCCTGGAGTCTAATTAGACCTCTATCGACCAGGTTCAAATTCTTTTCCTTCAGCAGTTTATCAAATGTAGATGGACCATACCTCAAAGTATTTTTCTTACCGAGTTTGGGGCAGCCCCTTCATGCTTGAGGCCATCTTTGACCTTGTTTGGTTACTCCACCGTTTTTGTGGCTTCGCTGATTCTGGGGAGGGTCGTCGGAAATATCCCTACCTCACCTACTGTTTGTCGGAGTCCCTTGTCACTACTCCTTCCAGCCGATCTCATGGTTGGCTTGTTGGGGAGGCCTCTCTAATGAGTATTACTAGGATCTCGATTGACCATCTCTCCCATTCTAGTACTCTTTGGGTGCCCCTCCCCACCTTCTCCCCCCTAGGCACAACCTAAACAGATGTGCTGGAGATGATATTTGCATACAGTACATTCACACCACTTGGATCAACCCTCATGGGGGACTTCGTCCAAAGATGGCGTTCTATGTTGAGCACTTTTTAGAGATTCAAGATGGCATCATTGTGCACCCTTCCTACACCTTTCGTCACTGGCAACACTCCCTTAGAATTCCTCTTGGGTCTTTCAAAGTTGGTTTCCATCATCTTTGTGTTGAGACTGACCACTTGTTGCATCGAGGTGACAAGATTCGTCAGTTATGCACTCTTAGTGAGGTGGAGTCTGTGGAGCACTTTATCTTCCACTGTCCTATATATTATGAGATTAGAGGCAGGTTCTATTGTCTCTTCAGAGAGTCACAGTCCATCTCAGCCTTATTCAGGTACACGGACCAGCGATGTGTGGCCATTTATCTTTTGGAGGCTATCGGTTTGCGAAGCTGCTCCTTTCAGCACCCCCATCGCCCTTTATCAGATCAGCTCATTACCTCTTTCTTTTTGAGGATGAGTTGTGGCACCAAAAGGCACTTGGGTCCACCTTCCCAACCTAGATTGTTTAGAACCCAAAGATCCTATTTATAGAGATCCAGTTCCAATTCTACCACCTCTTATGGTGCGAGACACCTCCAAAGACAACAACACCTTTGGCATCACTCCACCGAAGAATTTTACAAGATGACATTTAAATCTAGACACCAAGAAGCATCTAAGGAAAAGGTTTATATTTATGTTAATGGTCTCAGACTTAACATTCAAGATGAGTTAAGTATGTTGAGAATTAGTACAATTAAGGATGCTCTGAAGGCAGGAGATGAGTTGAAGAGAAGACAAATTACCACTAGGGTTAGGGATAAGCTGATTGTTGATAAGGGAAAAGATAAGCTGGTGGTTTTAGAACCTGATCAGAGGATTAATGGAAGGGGTAGAGGCAACACTGAGTTCAAGGCACCTAATTCAAATGTGGAAATGTTGGACATAGAGATTTCCAATGTTCGGTTGGTTCTATTAAAGAAAAACAGAACCTTGTGGCACACGAGGAGCAAGCAAATGATAGCAAACCTATTGAGAAGGAAGTTGCACCTAAGATGGGAGAACCTGTGATGTTCAGAAGAGTTATGTTGAGCAAGATGGAACTAGAGCCTGTGTAGAGAAGGCAGTTGTTCTGAACTAATTGCAACTCCAGTGATAAATGTTGTAAGGTTATTATGGATGGTGGATTACAGATAACTTTGTGTTAAAGGAGTTGGTATAGAAGCTTGGGCTTAGAAGACTTAAACATCCTTGTCCTTATGGGATGAGTCAATTACAAGATGAACATATGGTGGAAGTGAAAGAACAATGTTGGGTTAATTTCAACATTAGACCATGTCGAGATGAAGTATTGTGTGATGTGGTTGACATGAATGCTTGTCATGTTTTTTTAAGAAGACCTTGGCAGTATGATGTTGGTGTTATTCATGGTTGTCAAAGGAATATAGTTTCTATCATAAAGGGTGGAAAGAGATTTACTTTACTTCCCTTGAAGAAGGAAAGCATGAAAGCTAAGAACCACAGTATGAGGACTTACACCTTAGGAGATCAGACTGCTTTGGATCAAAAGGTGATGGATTTACAGTAGGTGGTTGAAAGGGTTACTATGGTTGTACAATTGATGAAAAATCTGATGAAGGGATATGAATGGATGAACTCGAAGACTAGTGTTGAGTTGGTGAATTTGTTGAACAACTCTAGAGATGAGGTAATGCAACTAGAGCATCAGTTAACAGTTAAGAGTAAAGATTATTATGAGGTGAAGACACAAAACAAAGATAAAAGAACAAGTAGCAAGGAATCTGAGAGAAGAAAGTGTTTTACTAGAGTTCTAGAGAACACTTGCATCAACAATGGTAAGCGAAACCATTTGCAAAATTGGCAAAGTCATTTGCATCCTGATGAGGAGGATATGTGGGTTAAGAATGAGCATGGAATTTATGTCTTGAACCCAATCAAATGTTCATAAATTCCTTTATGGAACATCTTCCATTCACTCGAGGTGTCTGATGCGGGTGCATCCTTGGGTTGTTGGCAAACATAAATCACCCAAAAATATTTCCTTTTTGTTTATCTATTTAATGTTCATTTGGGCAGTTTTCCTATTGTTTTAGCTTGTGATTGATCAATTTGGTTCATTATCTTATGTGATCCTTATGGCGTGGTGTAGGCATCATGGATATCCTATGTCTAGCTATGCATCGTGTTTCGATGTTTCCAAATGAAGTTATCCTAAGATTGGTTTTGTCATACTATGGCTTTCTTGTTCTAACACTTAGGGTAGTGAGCTTCAGCTTGCAATGGAGATTCACGACATGTGATGTGTAATGGTGCATTGTTCTATGTTGTAATATGTCTCATCGACCCTCTTGTATGTTTGCAGTTGCACAACATGGTGTATTCATTTGGGGTTGTTCTTATGGATTTGGGTCTTGACCTACGTGTTTGTAATATGTTTCCTTTGTCTTCTGAATTGATGATAAGATAAGCTGTCTTGTGGCTGGCGATCTTGTATATAAGCAGAGTAGTGGTTCTAGTTTTAGTAGTGCAAGGTAGCAATAGAAGGTAGTGCTAAGAAGTGGCACATGTGCTACTTGCTTAGATTTGGAGAAGCTACTGTAATAACTATGGTTTGTTGTAATTGTTGTAATTTTAAGGAATGATCAGCTGCGAACCTATGGCAGTTGAGTATTGACAATAGTGACGTAATATCTGCTTTGGCAGGCCAACTTGATGATAATCTAGTGATGTTCTTTCCAATTGATTACATTTCTTGTTAGATTGTCTGAGTATTTCCATTGTTCCATACTCTAGCTCCAAGGTTGGATATCTGCTTTGGAGATCCTCTATCCTTGACTGCATCATATTTCCTCTTCAATGCCTTCCTAAATTCTTCCTATTGTGGCTTAATATCCTCTTGTTTCCCTCAAGAGATGAAGGATGTATCTTCCCTTCTATTAGTGATCATGTTCTAGGGATCTAACTATTAGTGATACCTCTTAATAACTAATATTCGTCACAAATGATTCCTTTACATAATTGAGTTGTTGGAGTGGACTTGTTCTTCTTTCTTGTAGGCAACCTTTAGGATACACCTTAAAGTAAAGGATACAGGTGATCTTGTTTATCAGTAGAGTAGTGATTCTAGTTTTAGTAGTGCAAGGTAGCAGTAGAAGGTAGTGTGAAGAAGTGGCACATGTGCTACTTGGTTAGATTTAAAGAAGCTACTGGAATAACAATGGTTTTTGCTAATTGTTGTAATTTTAAGGAATGATCAGCTGCGAACCTATAGCAGTTGACTATTGACAATGGTGACATAATATCTGTTTTGGCAGGCCAACTTGATGATAATCCAATGATGTTCATTCCAATTGATTACATTTCTAGTTAGATTGTCTGAGTATTTCCATTGTTGCGTACTGTAGCTCCAAGGTTGGATATCTCCTTTGGAGATCCTCTACCCTTGACTGCATCATATTTCCTCTTCAATGCATTGCTGAATTCTCTCTATCATGGCTTAATACCCTCTCGTTTCCCTCAAGAGATGAAGGATGTATCTTCCCTTCTATAAGGGATCATGTCCTATGGATCTGATTACTAGTCATACCTCTTAATAACTATTATTCATCACAAATGATTCCTTTACATAATTGAATTGTTGGAGTGGAATTGTTCTTCTTTCTTGCAGGCAACTTATAGGATACACCTTAAAGGTCTGCTCTAATAACAGCTTGAAGGTCTGCTATACTTCTGGTTTATTTATATACTTAGTTCTGCTCAAACTTTGCTTAAAGATTTGATTATAAATGTGCTCTTAGATCTTCTAGAAGTAGTCACATAGATCTGCTTTTATTAATCATTCTCCTCCCACACAAGTTTGATGTTGCATGCGTAGTTTCAAGACTTGAGGGACTAGCCACGACTCACAAGTTTTTGTGAAGGACTCACACAAATCCTATATCAAGGATCACGAGTCCCAATGGATTCTTGGCACTACTTGAAAGAAAAACAAAATTAATGCCAATTTTCTTTTGGATTTTCGCCTCTTTTCCTTCACTGAGAAGGCCATGTGTGGATGAAGTCACGAAAATGATGTGTGCCTTGGATTTCAATGTGGTTTTGAAGGTCTTAGTTTGCTCTTGGAACTCAATTTGTGTTGCTCGAAGACACCACAACGGGCACTACCTCCAGACGCCCACAAGGGGCACTACCCCTTGACGTCGCTAGGAGCGTTGCCTCAATACCTCCATTTGACTTTTTAAGTACACTACAATTTGAGTTTTCACAATACAAGTCCTTGTTTAGTCTCTTGCATTAGCCTTTATTCATGAGAAAATAAAGATATATTTTACCTTATATCTAATACACAATTTCATCTTTATTAGTATTCTAAGTTATCAGATATAGTAGTAAATAGTGGGGGTCCTTGGTAATGTTTGAATTATGGCTCTTATATTCTCTAAATGCATTAATTTCTTTTTGTTTTTGAATAAAACTACGGTTTTCTTCTTTGCATACTCTTAGTTTATTTTGTTGTCAAACCCTGAGTTTACGTGCTCTTTTGGGCCACTAATTCTATTATGCAAGTAATTAGTAAATTAATTGTTGTATCAACAAATGATCAAAGAGTAATTTGAAGATAGATTTTAGCTTTTTGAGGACTTCAGGTCCGTAGATAATGACGCCTTAGGTTTTGTATCCTAATTGAGTGTAAGTTTGGTTTGTAATCATGAGGGAGAGATGGCAGTTGTGTTGTCTTATCTGAATGGAGGCAGATTGATATCCCAATGGCAGATGGTCCATACAAGTTGATTGGAAAGGACAAGTGTATTGTTTCTCGACTTGCGAAGTAATGATGGAGCGTCTTTTTTTTCTCGTGTCCCCCTTCTGGATGCTCTGAAGGCCTCTTTTTATGGGTTTTAGCTCCTCTTTCTTGGTAAAGGTTGTAAAATCCACTATGTTGAAGATGGTTAGGTATAATTATGTGGTAAGGAGATAGAAGAAAACTTTTCTCTGAAAATGATCAGCCAGATTCTAGCCCTTACTAGGCTGATCATTGTCAAGAGGTTGGGCAATGTGCTTCGGCTGGATGGTGAGGAGTTTTGGAGGGCAATTTGTATGATGTTTGGGGAGGAATACCTGGAGAAAGACTAGTGCTCATGTTCAAACCCAGACATCTCTTCCCTCTTTTTGGCGTTAGCATTAATGTTGGGCTCCGATGGGAAGTGTTGAAGGTGGTCAGGGCTTATCTAGAGCTTGAATGGGCCTATGGTTTGAAAAATATTATCAGCAAGGCAGAGGTTGGAGTCGGTTTGCATATGGGTGCAGAGTTGTGGAGATTGATTGGGGCGGGAAATGCTGAGATGCAACCACTAGTAGTATGGTCTACTACTAGTCCAGAGGTCGTCCATTTGTCGAAAGCACGAGATGGGCAGTATTTGCTTCAGGTCTTCCTGTGGGCTTAGAAGAGTGGTTGTTCGGATGGATTAGTGTTTCGAGGGAGGAAGCGACGTCGGTTAGGTCTTTCGCATCACTGGATGAGGACGGGCAATCCTTGGTTTGACACCAATTGGCAATGGTCCCCCATGAGGGTAGAGGTGCTTCTAGCAAAGGATATGTTTCAAGTGAGAGGGGCAAAGTGGTAGCTAGAGTGGATGTGTTGTTGCTTGAGAAGCGTGGCGGTAGTACTGCTAGTAGAGCCAAGGTAGTTGTTGAAGGGAGTGGTGGTACGGATGATTTCCCTAATTTTTCACATGAGGTTGTCAAGTCGTTTCTATGAGGCACGATGGTGGTTTTTTTCTTTTTGCACAAGTCTAAGGTTGTTCTAGTGTTTTCTTTGTATGTATCTATGGTAATTTGTATTTGGGATTGTAGGGATAATTTTCATATGTGGTATATTGTATGGGGGTATCTTTTTGCCACAAGGTTGGCTTGACATGATGTAATTTTCTCTCTTCTATAATAAATTCCTTTCTATTACCGATCAAAAAAACAAATGATCAAAGAGACAATAATAAAGAATCTTACAAATGTACAAAATATAAAGTTTTTAATAAGAAACTCAAGAAGATCAAAAAAACAATCTATCTACACAATATACATAAATATCCAAAGATGACCATTAAATTAATAAAATAATAATATTCTAATGCCTCCCTTAATGGTCAATCTATCAATAACACCAAGTTGTCCCCTAAGTTTAACAAACTTATCTAGACCAAGAAGCTTGGTGAGAATGTCTACAGTCTAATCCTTTGTTGGAACATACTACAAATGAAACTATCTCATCTTCAACCAACTGCCAAATATAATGACAATGAATGCCTATGTGATTCATTCTTTCGTGGAAGATCGGGTTCTTGGCAAGTTTGAGAAAACACTAATTATTAGAGAGAAAGGGAGTCGAACCTACTTGAGATAACTACATATCCACAAGCATCCAATGAAGCCAAATGGCCTTAACAACTCCTTGATACTTTGCTTCTATCGAGGAGAGTGAGACTACATGTTGCTTCTTACTAGTCTGAGTGACTGCACCAAATTCCAAACTTCATGACTCCTAGAGTAATGAAGTACATAATCAAAGGTACTTTCGTGAAGAGTGAAATGTCGCTTAATGCAAAACTAAGATCAAGTCTAGTGACAAAGAGATGGATAAGACTACCCACTAATTACTCATAAGTCGTTTCATCAACAAGAGGAGAACCAGACTTGGCTGACAAGTTCAACCCTTTCTCCATGGGTGTGGAAGCAAGTTTACAATCCTACATTTGAAACCTACCAAGCAAGTTCTTGGCATACATAGACTCAGAAATAAAGATGGTAACATCAATTTGCCAAACCTCAACACCTAAACAGTAATGGAGAAGCCCCAAATTTATCATATCAAATCCTTGCACAAGTCTTGTCTTATTTTTGCAATTAAATGTGTTGAACTACCACTCGTGATCAAGTCATCCACATAGACAACAAGAAAGATAATATCATCACCAAAGATATATAGATTATTGTAAGAAAGGCAATGACGGAAACCATGAGCAACTAGGTATTGATCAATCTTGATGTACCACACTCGAGGGGCATGTTTGAGTCCATAGAGTGTTTTCTTGAGTCGATATACTTGGTGTGATTTCTTGGCAACCTTGAAACCAAGAGGTTGCATCATGTAGGCTTCTTGCAATGCATCGTTAAGGAAGACACTCTTAACATCCATCTGATGGACTTTCTATCCAAATTGAGCTATAATAGCGAGAAGCAAAAGTCTCCTCATAGTCAATGCCCTCCCACTGTGTAAACCCTCAAGCAACTAATCTAGCCTTGTATTTATCGAAGGTACCATCTGCATGATACTTGACATTATACACCCATTTGCAACTATTGGGATTAGTTGCCTTGTATTTATCTAAGGTACCGTCTGCATAATACTTGACATTATACACCTATTTGCAACTATTGGGCTTCCTCCCAAATTAAGATCACAGAGAACCCAAGATTTATTCTTTACACAACTCTAGTATTTTGCATCCATTGCTTGTTCCCACTCTGGAATCTGTGTTGCCTCTTTAAATGTCTATGGCTCATAAATACTATGAAGGTTGACCATGAGAGCAAAGTTAATTGTATATGGCTGCTTGCCCTTATTTCTAGAAGATCTACCCTCAATGAGCTCATCGGGACAAAGATCACTAATGGTCTAAGCACACCATTTAGGTCAGAAAGTAGATGTACCAGCATTATAGAGGAGAAATAAATGTAGCTAGAGGATGAGGAGGATCAAGAACAGGTAGATGATAAACATCATCGGAAGAAAAGTCAAGTAGTGCATCATCAAATTTAGAATTTGCATCATCCTTGCCATTAGGTGAACACAATGGAAGACAAACACCCAAATCAAAAGCCTTTGAAGGTTGATCCTCAAAAATTTTCTCAAATGACGAATGCTGAAATGGTCCTCGTTCTTAATCAAAGACAACATCTTGGCTGAAGATAAGATGATCAATGTCTATATCAATCAGTCAGTAAGTCTTATGGTTGTCATTTGCAGATATTGTTCAATTTTGTGCGACGTGTTATCTTTGAAAATAACGATTATGTGAGCTACAAAATTACTTTCCCCTACTCATACTCTGTTTCCATTTTGTATAAATGAATTATGTTTTCATTTATACTCATCTTCCACTATGTTAGTAGTTTAATTCATTTGATTTGCATGCAGAATCACCCACCTTCGCTTTCCGATTAAAAGCAATAGGATTTTCATTCCTTGTATATCATACACGAGGGAGTTGTACCTCTAAAATTCATAGACAGGTCAATATACTCTGCCCCATTTGTCTGTTGCGAGAATTTGTTGCTTTTCTTTTAGGGTTAATGGAGTCGAGGACATATTTGAAATTATGGTGACAAAACACTTGTTAACATAGTTTCAATTGGATTCTGTGTTATTCCTATTTTCAGCAAATTCTAACACAAATCTTAGACTTATCGTCCTAATTTATTTATGCCTAGATATTTTCTGCTCCTCTGGGATTTTCCAGTTAAAATCATTCTTTTTATGCATAACTGTGGAGAGATGGTACAGACTCTGCTAAAATATTGTAATATTTAGCTTTAAATGGCCATTTAAGTTTTTTAGTTAGTCTAGCTAGCAACTTTTTGTTTTAATAAGCCAGTTAGTTTCGCAACTTTCTATTTTGGATTAAGTTCTTGGTCACATCCTTTATGGAAAGATCTTGTAATTCACTTGTATAAGGAGTATTTCTCCTTAATTCAGATACAATGAACATCTGATGGGGACACAACCCAAGAACAGAATGGAACCAACAGAAAGGGAAAATTATATTAACTGAGAAAATAAGCTAGTACAAACAGTGCAGAGAAAATAAACTTCAAAACATGCCCTAAGGGCTTACAATAGCATAAATCTGGAGAATATTTCTCCTTTTAGCACCCCCTCTCAAACTCCCTCCGAACTGCCTTTTACAATGCCAGAAATCTCCTTAAATAGACCCCGGAGGGTTAAGGACTAGGAGTACATTCTAGAAAGTGCTAGTAGGCATGCACCGACGAAATAGAAGGTTCCGGAAGCTGCGTTAGAAGTCGGTGCAAATCTAGAAGAATCCAGAAACGGTAACCGAACTTCCGCGAGGCATAACTTTTGAACCATAGCTCCGATTGACGAACCGTTTACATTTTCGGAAAGCTCTCGAAACGCTCTATAGCCCTATGGACGAGCTTCGCTCGTACCCCATTTTTCGACCCTTTTCGAGGTCATTTAATGCCCCAAACCTGACTTTGAAGCATTCTTAGGTCTCCAAAACCCGAAAAATTGCAATAACTT
This sequence comes from Cupressus sempervirens, assembly GCA_028749045.1. Taxonomy (NCBI): domain Eukaryota; kingdom Viridiplantae; phylum Streptophyta; class Pinopsida; order Cupressales; family Cupressaceae; genus Cupressus; species Cupressus sempervirens. Next base: position 792,492,600 of record CM053787.1, read on the forward strand.
TCAAACCGTGGGGCCTATTGACCTGATTCTTTTTCTGGAATGCTCTAAATCATGATTACATTCATCTGGCCAATTCACACCTTCTAGTTTACCGAAATGATGGCCCAAATACATGCTCCTATTTTTTCGGGATTTTCAAACGCACTGATAGTTGAACTATGAGAGTTGGAACCTTTATTTGAGCCAAATGGGTATCCAAAAATGTAAAGACATGAAACAGAAACTAAGTCTAAGTACATTTTTTTTGGGTGACACAAGATTGCCCTTATACCTCTGGATGCTCCTGCATCAACATCCAATTATCATAATGTGGTATTAGAGTAACAGGTTAGTGTTTGGCAAATTTTCAAAACTGCACACAAACTAAAGTTTGTGCAAGCTGAAAACTGATGTTCACTTCATTAATTTTGAAAATTTGCCAAACACTAACCTATTACTAACCGACATGTTGACTGATTGATATAGACATTGATTGTCTTGTCTTCAACCAAGACGTTGTCTTTGATGAAGAACGAGGACCATTTCAGCATTCCTCATTTGAGAAAATTCCAAGGATCAACTTTTGAAGGGCTTTGATTTGGATGTACGTCTTCCATTGGGTTCACCTGATGGGAGAGATGATGCATATTCTAAATTTGATGATGCACTACTTGACTTTGCTTCAAATGACATTAATCTTCCACCTGTTCCTAATCCTCCTTTGCCTCAAGTTCCATTTAGTCCTCCATCTTATGTTGGCACATCTACTTTCCGACCTAAATGGTGGGCTTAGACCATCAGTGATCTTCTTCCCGATGAGCTCATTGAGGGTAGATCTTCTAGAGATAAGGGCAAGCAGCTAGATATAATTAACTTTGCTCCCATGGCCAACCTTCAAAGTATTTGTGAGCCTTAGACATTTAAAGAGGCAACAGGGATTCTAGAGTGGGAACAAGCAATGGATGCAAAAATAGAAGTCATGTAAAGAATAAATCTTGGGTTCTCTTAGATCTTTCTTCCAGGAAGAAGCCCAATGGCTGCAAATGGGTGCATAATGTCAAGTATCAAGCAGATGGTATCATAGATAAATACAAGGCTAGATGAGTTGCTTGAGGGTTTACACAACAGAAAAGCATTGACTATAAGAAGACTTTTGCTTCTACTACCAAGATGAGTACATCAAATGAGTACAACTGATATCAAAACCAAAAGGTACCTTTCTTTACAAAGTTTCCTTCTTTCTATCTCTCCCCTTCTTTCATCGTTTACAAAATTCCCATATATAATATTATGTGATGGTCACAAAAAGAAACGGTAGGCATTCCATTGCTAAGAAAGGTAACGGTCAAATTCCATCTAGAGTTGCTTCTACGTCCTCTTCATTTTTCGCTTCCCTGCCTTCTTGTGGGTTTATGTGCAGCAAATTAAGGAGGTCCATCATGAAGTTCAGGGCTCCATCATCCTCTACATCTTCCATAATAAAACCAAATTTTGGATGGTCTCTTTCTCGTTTCAACTCATAAATATCACTCTGGTAGCTGGCAATGGACCTTAGATCCCAATCAGAGTTGTATAGGCTGGAAAGAATATCATATTGCTCCTCTATCTTGGCCTCCCAAAGATCTAGCTAAAGCACAACGTAAGGGTTGTAATGATTATAGTCCTTCGGCAGTGGAATTCCCATCTTGGCATGGGAGAACTATAACATCCCCTTTTTTCTAGGCCTTAGCTAACAACTAGCAAATCTATGAAATATAGTTACTTCACATTAATGAGAAGGCAATTATAATGTTATCTTACATGTTCATGTGAAAGAGATTAATGGTTACAATCAGTTTAACGAACAATTGAAGGGCATAATCAAATAACACTAAATTGAGGATTTTAAGTTTGCAATACCCTAAATTCCAAAACCGGAATCCGCCTAGGGCAACATCTGCAAAACCATGGGTTAGTCCACATATACTACCTAGGGCACAAAGGTTATACTATTGTATTGTAATAACCAATACTGTTTAGGGAAACAAAACCACTATAACATCCCTATTTCCCATTTCTAATTATAACAATTAAAAGTAATTAAAAGATATGCCTATATTCATATTCACGTGAATGAAGGACAGTTATAACAACCATCAAGTAAGCCTATCCAGTATAGGCATATTATGATCAATTTGTAAAATCAATTGATTTCACTGATTTCCTAATACATTTAAAAGGAACTAATTTCTAAGCATTGAAGGGAATAACCAAATAAACGATATCAACCATCTAACATTTCTTTAACTCGAGAATACAAATATCATAAAAGTCAAATACCCATTACTAGAAGATATTGAATGCATATCTCTATCTTGTGCAAGCCTTGGCCTCTGGTGGAGAGGAGAAGCATTGTCAGAGGCTTAACCTCCCAACCACGGACCCTTAAATATCCCCACACAATTTCATCCGAGAAAGGGCCTCCCTACCTAGAAAATAGACAGGGGACACCTCGTCTAGCCACTAAGCATCCTAGTATTTAGAGTATCAACCCACTGCTCAACTAGACAAAAAGATCTAAACATTGGACCTCCATGAGCTGACTCAATTTTACTTATATAGTTTTATGATTTTAATCACTTTCATTTCTGACTTTCTTTTATACTTGCAGGGATGTTTCTCGTCCCACCCAATAATTCCTTGACCCTTCTGGTCTTGGGTGTATCCTAGGAAATCCTGAAATTGTGTGCAAATCAAGTGGTAGATTTAGCAATTCAGTATTCTTTATCATCCCAAGCTGATCTTATCTCAAAGGCATATAGTCAACACCCCTATATAAATCAGTTCGGTCATTATGCTTAACAGTAAATCGCTGCTTGCTTACAAAATATATCATGCACAAGATATGCCAGAAAAAGAAATATAGTTACAGTAATATTCACAAAGATTTCAAATCATTTTATGATATTTGCGGGTCTTTATTACCTGCAGCATTCGATAAGCATGGCATCAATGATGTTCAGAAACTCCATAACAGTTCCTACGGCAAACATTTTATAGCATTTTAATAAGACAACTATTTGCATCAATCATTATCACGATGAACAATATCTACTGGCAAACTTGTTTACGCCATTGTCTACAATAAATCGATATCGATAATGAACAATGGATATAAGGCACCTTAACAAGAACAATGGTTGCATAACCTGAATTTGATTGAATCGCTGCCTAACGCGGCTTGAGATAAATGAACTATGATGCGATGAAGTGCTTAACTGGAATCGTTAGCGACAGAGATTGATATGGTCGCAGCCTTTGCTAGCTCACTATGATGCAAGGGTTCTCAGTCTCAACTATAATTGTAACTCGGCTTGAGGCCGTAAGAAAGGAAAGTTGCAAAGTACAAGAACAGAAAAACAATGAGGAAAGAAGCGCTCTGGTGGTTGTGGAGAGAGCAATAAATAAAACCTCCCGCACACACTCTCAGTTACAAGAAAGGGCCAAGGTGGCGGTGCATGCCAGCAATCAGTCAAAAATAACCCCAGCAATTTTTTTTTTAAATTAAAAAATTAAGCCTATATGAAGGTGGCAGTCGCTCAATAATATGGAGCCAATAATAAAGATATACATAAAGATTATCCTCCCTCATGATTTTTATATTATAATATATATTGGCATCATGCTACTTGCATCACCTCTAGGTGTACATATATACATACATACATACATATATATGTGTGTGCGTAAATTAAATCATGTAATTCTTTGTATCAATATATTGGTTTATATATATATATATATATATATATATATATATATATATATATATATATATATATATATATATATATATGTATGTATGTATGTATGTATGTATGTATGTATGTATGTATGTATGTATGTATGCAAGTACAGATGTTAAGATAAGAGGGTGTCAATATATAGAACTATATTCAAGAGACTACTCCCAATCTTAAAAGTAAAAAGGTAACAAATTTTATGTTATTTTAAATATGTATTCCTTGCTTGAAGAACCAAAGGGGTAGCTCATGATTGTCCAACGTATACTGTTGCTTGCCTAGCCGTTTGCCCTTAGCCATGGTGGTTTAGGACTTGTACCTATTTGCCCAGTTATAGGTGGTGTCTTCGTGCCCAATTCCTCACTGGCAATGCTTCCCCCTCTTCAAGATGCTTTTGCAAGGGAAGAACTTTTTCATGATAATATCATATTCCTCAAATCATAATTTCTATAACAAGTTATTGTTCACAAAGCATCATAACGGCTAACTACAATTTCACTTCCTAGGAATGAACAACCAACTTTCAAAGATTTCAAGATAATATAATAACATCATAACGATTAACTAACATGTCATCTTCATATGAAATCATAACAATTAACCATCTTACATTTCACATGATCATAGCATGTTTACCTATCAACTGACTTCACATGAAACCTTAATGGCTATATGAGCATTTTAAAATTGAGCCAAAAATTGGGACGTAACATACCCTTCCCCTTGTGTTTCATTGTCCTCAATGAACTTTGAAATTTAACGAACACTATAAGCGACATTTTAAATTAGGCCAAAATTTGGGACGTAACAACTTATGAATTAATGGTGTTTTGAAGATGATTATTGAACCACAAGGTGGTCAAAGATTACATTTATAACAAGCCTAATTAACTCATTAATGCAGTTAACGCACGGCAAATTAAGTTTGTTCTACGCCACCTCATTAAAAGACACTTAATTTTACCATTTTCAAAAAAATGCTTCCTTTAGAAGATTGACTCTGGATCGCCTCATTTAATACAAAGCAGTATCATAATGTCCTTATCTTGGGAAACCGACCGGTGGCAAGGTGCTTAGTTGCTGAAGTTTCAAACCATGAGTTAGAAGTTACATAATGTCCCCTTGTCCAAGTTTATGGGATTTGGGACTGGTTCCATCAAATGGAATATAAAATACTTCTTTCTTGTCAATAAGTTCACTTAAAGAATAATATCTTTTAAGTATTTGTATTACTTATCCTTCATCCTCAATTATTTACTAACAATATTATTGTCCAAAAACTTCTTTTTTTCTTCCAACGACCTATGATATTTGGTATTAAGTATACAAGATGATAATGATAGATTTCTCAATTGTGACATTATAGTATAATAATATTATCTTGAGCTCCTTATGTTCACTTCCTTGACTTGAGATTGTAATTCTATATTCAATATATGGTTTGCAAGCATACAAGGTAGATATAATCCTTCGCAATCTTTACTTACAATCCTCAAAGACTAGGTGATTATATAACTTGGGTGATTATCTATGCATAGAGAGCACACAATTCTAATCTAGCTACACACTATTATGCAGAGTTCTTATTGCTATCTAGAACATTGATAGATGTCATGTGTCCTCGCTCAAATGATTCAGGATTGGATGCTGCTCCGCTTCAAGAGATATAGGTATCAATGGAAAATAAGAATTGTTGGTTTGATGTTGATACCTTTTCTACAATCACATTCTTGTCCAAAATAGTTGTTCATGTGCTTAATTGTTCATTTCAGCATTTGAAGTTAATTGTTTTTTATAAAAGTTTTAAATTGACAAATTTGTTAATATACTAATTCACCCCCCCCCCCCCCCTCTCAATATATTTGTGTGCTCTTCAAGAACACCCTCTGCCAAGCATGGTGACGCTTCACTAAGAATTCCCTATGCCTGCAATGACAATGCTCACTAACAACACACTCTGCCAATAATGGTGACATTCACTACAAGCGCTTTCTACCAGGCATGGCAGTGTTCACTAAGAACACCCTCTATAGCTGACATTCGCCTAAAATGCCCTAAGTGGCCGACATTTAAGAATGCCTCTAAGGCCGACATTCACACGATGTCCTCTAAGGCCAACATTTAAGGATGGCCTCTATGGCCGACATTCATCAACAATGCCCTTTGTGATCGACATTTAAGAATGCCCTCTATGGTCAACATTCGTTATGAATGCCCTCTACAAAATCTCTTGAGTCTTTGGATTCCCTTTAGGAATCACGACATCTATTTTGAATGCTAAATAACTCATTTCATCACATATCATCCTTAGATGATCTCTATACGTTCCTTATGCTTTTAGTATTGCTCTGAATAGATATTGCTGCAATTACATGTGTCTTCCTTAACTAAATCATGATTTCCTCTTTCTTGTGATTACATAATGGGTATCCTTATAGTCGGATGTTTGTATATTTTCTACCTTGGATAGAAGGATCATGCTTTGATACCACTGTAATGTCCCCTTGTCCAGGCTTATGGGTTTTGGGACTGATTCCGTCAAATGGAATATAAAATACTTCTTTCTTGTCAATAGCTTCACTTAAAGAGTAATACATTTTTAAGTATTTGTAGAACTTATCCTTCATCCTCTATTATTTAACAACAATATTATTGTCTAGAAACATTTTTTATTCTTCCTATGAACTATGATATTTGGTATTGAGTATACAAGATGATAATGATAGATTTCTCAATTGTGACATTATAGTATAATAATATTGTCTTAAACTCCTTATGTTCACTTCCTTGACTTGAGATTGTAATTCTATATTCAATATATGGTTTGCAGGCGTAAAAGGTAGATATAATCCTTCGCAATCTTTCCTTACAATCCTCAATGAATGGGTGATTATATAACTCGGGTCATTATCTATGTATAGAGAGCACAAAATTTTAATCTAGTCACATGCTATTATGCAGAGTTCTTCTTTCTGTCCAAATCACTAATAGATATCAAGTGTCCTCACTCAAATGTTTCAGGATTGGATATTGCTCTGCTTCAAAAGATATAGGTATCAATGGAAAATAAATATTGTTGGTTCTATGTTGATATTTTTTCTACAATCACATTGCTTTCCAAAATAGTTGTTCACTACTAGGAATGATTAACTAATTTAGGTCGTTTCTTCTAGCTTAAATGCCTCCAGAGCCCTCTGGTCATCTGCCTTTTTCGCAGTTGCTTCCTCTAGAATGTTCTCTGTCGCCTCCAATCTGATTTCTATTTTTATGTGATGAGTTTGTGCTAACCAGCTGTATAGGTGTGATAAGGATCGCATAATATTCTCATGCCTTCTATATATCTTCATATTAATTTTTTGTTGGTTCTTCCCATATAGAAAATAGATAAGTATACCAAATAGATTGTATTTATTTATTTATATAACTCTGTGTATCTGGTCTAAGTTGATATTGCGTTCATGTTCTAGTCTTTCTTCCCAAACGTTGTTGTTTGAACATGGCCAAAATTGCCAACTATGTATTCCAAAATTGCCAACTATGTATTCTGAGATCATTATTTGATGCCATCTTCTCCAGTCAGATTATTCCTCCGTTGTAGCCACAGATTATACCTTACATACTTTGACAAGATGATTCACGGTGAAGATAGAGTATGTTGATCGCCCTTTTCCCATCAACGACTTCTCTTCTGCCAAACGACGGTGATTTCACAGGGCCACATTATTAGTAATTCGTTCCTCGTGGTAAATTGTTGCTTGTATATTTATTCATTGAGTCAACGATGAGTTGATCTTCCTTCAATTGTTGATATGTTCTCTTCACACCATCTGATTCGATCGGTTTTGGAAGGATGATTTTCATGCTCTTCTTTTATTCTCCTCCATCCTAAGTGTAATATAATAAATATTATCTGTAATATGATATTCCTCTATATATACCATTGAAATGGAATGATTGTGATTATTCAATCTTATTAATTATCATTTAATATAATAATATTATAACATATAACCATGTATTTTTTACAATCTTGATTATCGATAGTATATTATTCTATTATAACTATATATTTGACATATATTTTATCATATAATATAATTATTTATTATATAATTATTTGTCTACTAATATTCTTATAGGATATTATTAGTATTTCTTTGACTTCATCAACACAATTATTATTACTATCTTAATTATATTTTATTTATTTGTTTATTTAATCTTATTTTAATTCTATTATTATTTAAAATTATCTTGGAAATGGGGATATTACGAGTTACTTAGTGTAATGAGCGACTAGGTGACATAGTCGTGGCTCACGAGGACACAGAGGATCCAAAGAAAGGTCGCAGCTTGTGAGATTATTGTAAATGCCGACCGTGCGATGCAGTAGGTTACAAAATGTGGTGATTTGGTGACACTAATGAGTGAGGAGAAATTTTTCAAAATGGAGGTGGCAAAAACAGGGCGAACAAATTGTATCAATAACTAGAAATAAAATAAGCAGAATAACAATATCAGACTACCTTGATATAAATGCTCAAAGGTATAACAACATCAAGGCAAATCTGTAATATGCTATATCCTAACATTTTCATATCTCCAATATCTATAAAATACATGCAAGCTAGCTTTTTTATATGAGCAAGAGCTGGTAGCAAGCATGGACAACGTTGAGACAAGTGTCTCAACTTGGAGGAACTAGAGTCTTGATAGAACTCAACAACATCCTCTATGTTACATCCCAAATTTTTGTCTCCTAAAGTAATCATGTAATTGCATACATTTCATGTGACTAGTAGATAGTTAGTTAGTTAGAATTAGTTGAATGTTATGATAATGGAAAATGGATAATGTTGGTTGATTGTTTGATTCTCGTGAAGATGACTTGTTAGTTATTAGATACAAGATAATTGGAAATGATTAATATTTTCTTTTGAAAATAAGTTGTCAATGTTTTTGGTGGTTAGCCATTATGATAATTATGAAATACTTTTGATTACAATTGAGCAAAATGTTATTATCGTGGAAATATGTTTTTTGGATGCAGGAGCAAACGAAGGGGGGAAGCATTACTAAACAGGATTTTTAAAATGGAGCACCAATTAAGTCCATCGTCAGACCATCAAGTATGGGTTCTATCTATCTTGGTGAAGGATTTAACAGCTAGGCAACAGGGTAGACTTTGGACAGTCATGAGCTACCCGGTCAGTTTTTTTTTTAAACAAGAGAAACATTAAACATTTAATACCATCAGAGAATTGTTACCTTTTTTTTTTTTTTTTGAGACCGTGGAGTGGTTGTCAGATCTCTCTCTCTCTCTCTCTCTCTCTCTCTCTCTCTCTCTCTATATATATATATATATATATTGACACCATGTTTTTTTTTAGCTAACATCTACAAATTGCACCTACATGTATATATACGTATATGCATGCATGCACAAACATTATTTTAATAAAAAAGAATTAAATGTGCTCTCATAATTACACATGCATATACATATGTATATGTGTACGTACAATTATAGGTAATGTTAATAGTATGATGCCAATATACATACATACATACATACATACATACATACATACATACATACATATATATATATATATATATATATATATATATATATATATATTTGTTATATGACCTTGAGAAATATAATCTTTAAGTCTTTATTTTGGCTCAATGATGATGAGCAAATGCCACCTTTTATATCGGCCTTTATTTATTTTTTTAATTTTCAAATGATTTGAGGAGTTCTTGTAACCGATGATGGCCTTGCTCAACACTCATTCTTTGTAATTGATAGAGCAGGTGGAAGATATTATTTCATGTAACATCAGATTATTCTACCTCTTTATGAACATCAAGTTATTCTACAATTACAATTCAGCTGATAAGAAATATCTAATCTAATACTGAAGTTAATCTAAAACTCTAAATCTATTTTCATTACTGATTATCAAATTTATTCTAAATTATTGACAGAAAACTGTATCTATTCTACTTTAAGAATCAATTTATGATACATCTAATTACAGGGAAGAATCTATCAGTTATAGAAATAAAGTAAAATGAAACAAAGATATGTACTGATTTACTTGAAAGACCTTTCCAATTAATTGACCAAGCTCTAACTTTGGTGAGAGGAGAAGCATTAACGTAGGCTTAACCTCCCAACCGCGGACCTTTTTACTTATCCCCCACAAGTTCTAAATAAATAGAACGGCCCTCCCTACCCTGAGGTCAGGCTTGGGATGTTCATCGATCCAATCATCGGAGTACTCAGGTGGGTTGAGGTCCCAACAACTATTCGATTGAATAGTTGAAGTATCAGGACAACAACATGATCATTTTGTTGTGGCATGTTCGCCCTTTTATCGCCCTGGCCAGGGATTTCAGAGGTGGGTTTTTATAACCCGATCTCCACCGCTAGCTTGACAATTAATTCTTCAAAGTGGGTTTACATGAGCTAAATCAGATTATATATATTTATTAACAATTACTGATAACCTTTCTTATTTTTCTTGTGACAGATTCATCTACACTTTTCACCATTAGCAGATCGTTAGATCGGTGATTCCTCGATGCCTGAATCCATTACATCTTAATCATAAGATTTTGGTTCTACCTACTCAAATCTTCCTTAGTATTCAGACTTGATCTTTATTACTGGTTTTTATGGATTAATACAGAACAGTTTAAAACATAACTTCACAGTTTTATGTCATGGATTGATATTGGTATAATTTCACACAAGAAAGAAATGTCATTGAGGTAAAATCAAACAATAAAAGAGATCAGAGGTCTTATTAATTTCTTTATCAACTCAGTCTTAGACACTGCTTATTGTTATTGCTGAACAACTAACGTAATAAGCACAAGTGATGAAATATGACTCAATCTGTATATTCATCTTATTCACAGTGATTCAACTCGGCTCAAAAAAGAGGACAGGAAAAGAGATGGAAAATGAATCGTATGCAAGAAAATGTAAACGTTTTCAGTTCACCCTTACTTGTTTGTAGTATACTGTGCGTCCTGATTGAGGAAGTCTACAGCCCACACTGAAGTTTGTAGCTCAGACTGTATGCAAGGATGGCTTCACGTAAATACAGTTGAATGATTTGTAATGGAACCAGATTTTAAAGCAATACGCTGGAGGCTGAACAGAGAGGTCGATGGATACTTAGGTGGAAGACCCAGGGCCGATTACTCACAAAAGAGAGAGACTTTCTTCATGCACTAGCTCGGGTTACAAAGAAACAAAAACTCAGACCAAGGCAAGAACGTGAATAGGCGGATATCTTCTTCTTGTCTCCCGAAAACGACAAGACAACATATAAATTGATATGCACGGCTTTACATCTTCCGCCGTTACAAGAATGCATTGCGGTTTGAATTCCATCGTTTGGAATATGAATAGTTGGAACAAGAGGTGGATAAAGGTTTTACTAATATAAATTTTAATGTTGTATTATTATTTTGGTTAAATTATAATTAAGTATAAATAAGGTGACATTATTGTATTATAGATCTAATATAATAGTGCCACTTTACAAATATTTAATTATGATTTTAATCAAAATAATGACATATTATTAAATAATATTACTATTGAATAAAGGTAAGAATTTTCTTATTTAGTTTTTTTTTAAATCTTATATTATTTTTAGCTCATGTAACTTCCCACTTTGTTATTTGTTGTCAAGCTTTAACAATCCTGCCATGGCGACTTTTGATCAAACTTGATATTCCTGATAACTATATCATATGATCATTCCATTTCTATATGACCCCATTTCGTAATGCTTCCCCTCCTTTTCGAGTCTTTATCCTGCAACCTTCAAAACAATCATTCTCGCCAAAACATCAATTTCATAATTAAATAATATTGTTAGGAATTTCATCATACATAATAACTGATTGAACAATGGTTAAAGAAAAATTATATTCGTTTCGGCTATAACCTATATTCATTTCACATGAACACAACGGCTATAAACTATATTCATTTCACATGAACACAACGGCTATGAACTATATTCATTTCACATGAACACAACGGCTATAAACTATATTCATTTCACATGAACACAACAGCTATAAACTATATTCATTTCACATGAACACAACGACTATAAACTATATTCATTTCACATGATCACAACGACTATAAACTATATTCATTTCACATGATCACAACGACTATCTTTTAAAAAGAAATTAGGGCAAAAATTGGGATGTAACATACCCACCCCCTTAGGTTTTTCATCGTCCACGATGAAATAGTATCAAAGAAAACTAAAAATTAAAATTAAAATTAAGAGGAATATTCAGTTCCCAGAATCTGAAAATAGATAAGGGTATTTTTGAAAAATATCATGATAGTCTTCCCACGTAGCATTATCCTCTGAATACTGGTCCCACTGAACCTTGCACTGAGTTACTTCTCGATTTCGTAAGTGCAACTTACGCACCTCGAGTATTCTGGTTGGCTTTACCTCTACCACCCCTGGCTCTCGTACCTGCAACAGCTTCCAATCAATCATATGTTCATGATGACTTACAAACTTTTTAAGGTAGGACACATGAAAAACGTTATGCATCCTCACAAGGGCTAGAGGTAAAGCAATCTTATAGGCTACCAGGTTAACTACCTCCAAAACTTCAAAGGGACCCACATATCTGGGGGCCAATTTAGCATTTTTGCCAAATTTAATAGTACTTTTCTGGGGCTTAATTCTTAATAACACCTTGTCCCCTATAGTAAATTCTTTGAGTGTTCTTTTTGCATCAGCATAACTTTTTTGCCTGTCGTTAGCTTCCTTTAATCTCTAGCGGATCTGAAGTACTTGTTCTTCCATTTCTAGAAGCATTTCTGGGCCAACTATAACTCTGTCTTCTAATCGATTCCAACTTACTGGGGTTCTGCACTTACGGCCATACAAGGCTTCAAAAGGTGCCATTTTAATTGAAGACTGATAGGAGTTATTGTATGCAAATTCAACCAGTGGCAGATACATTTCCCATTGATACTGTCGATCCATGCAATAAAACCTTAGAAGATCCTCTAATACCTGATTAACTCGCTCTGTTTGACCATCTCTCTCAGGATGGTATGCTGAACTTATATTCAATTTAGTGCCCAAGGCTGAGAATAATGTCTGCCAGAATCTGGAAGTTATTCTTGTATCACGATCTGAAATAATTTTCTCTAGTACTCCATGTAATCTGAAAATTTCTTTTATGAATTTATGGGCTATCTCAGATGCTCCATCAGTTAGATTTCCTGGAATAAAATATGCTACCTTAGTCAATCTATCAACCACAACCAAAATAATATTATGTCGATTCCGAGTCATAGGCAACCCTTGTACAAAGTCCATAGATATTATTTGCCATTTCCATTTAGGTACTTCATTTGGATGTAACAGTCCTGCTGGGTATCTATGTTCTGCTTTCACCTTTTGACACGCTAAGCAACTTGCTACAAACTCAATTATCTCTTTTTTCATTCCCTTCCAAAAGTATGAAGGTTTTATATCTGATAACATTTTTGTGACTCCTGGGTGTCCTGAATATGGAGCTGAATGATACTCCCCTAGAATTAATCTACGTAATTCAGATTGATTGGGCACATAAATCCTGTGGCGATATATCAATAGTCCATCCTTTTCTAAATTAAAATCTGAATATTTGGGGTCCTGTGGATCTCTAATAAGTGCCAAACAGATTTCTGCATAAAAATCATCATTCTGCAAATGCTGTAAAATCTGATCTCTCAATTGAATCTTTACCTTGGTCATTGCTGAAATGTGTCTCCTTCGACTTAAGGCATCGGCAACCTTGTTTTCTTTTCCCTTAATGTAGTTTATGTCAAATTCATAATCTGCTAAGAACTCTAACCATCTCCTTTGTCTAGCATTCAAATTTTGCTGAGTAAAAATGTATTTTAAGCTTTGATGATCAGATCGAAGTTCAAAGGGTTTTCCAATTAGATAATGCCTCCACATTTGTAAAGCGTGGACTATGGCTGCTAATTCCAGATCGTGTGGTGCATAGTTTTGTTCATAATTCTTCAATTTTCTGGACTCATAGGCAATGACTTGTCCCTCTTGCATTAACACACCCCCTAGTCCTTCACCTGAAGCATCAGTGATTACCGTGAATGGTTTCTATGGATCAGGTACTCTTAAAATAGGTGCAGTAGTCAGTTTTTCCTTTAGAAATTCAAAAGCCGATTGACATTTTCCTGTCCAAATAAATTTCTTTCCCTTTCTTTGAAGTGTTGAGATTGGATAAGCTATTCTTGAAAAGTTTTTGACAAATTTCCTGTAAAATCCAGCTAATCCTATAAAACTCCTGACTTCAGACACATTTTTGGGTATTGGCCATTCTTTGATCGCCTTAATCTTAGATGGATCTACTGCTATGCCTTGTGCTGAAATTATATGCCCTAGATACTGAATTTCCTTCAGGTAGAAAGCACACTTTGATAATTTCCCATATAATTTATGTTCTCTAAGTCTCTGTAGTACTATCTCTAAATGCTTCTGATGTTCTTCTTCATTCCTAGAATAAATAAGAATATCATCTTAGAATACCAACACAAATTTGTCTAGGCAATCGTGAAATATATTGTTCATTAAATTCATGAAGGCTGTAGGGGCATTAGTTAATCCAAATGGTAGGACTGTAAACTCATAATGTCCATATCTCGTCCTGAAGGCAGTTTTATGTATGTCTGCTTCCTTTATTCGCAGCTGATGATATCCTGATCTCAGATCGATTTTTGAAAACACAGTCGCACCCTTCATTTGATCAAATAAATCATCTATCCTGGGTAACGGATACCGATTTTTGATAGTGACCTTATTAAGCATCCGATAATCTATACATAGCCTCATGGTTCCATCCTTCTTTCTTACGAACAATACAGGGGCTCCCCATGGTGAGACACTGGGTCGAATCATTTTCTTATCCAACATGTCCTGTAATTGAATCTGTAATTCCATAAGTTCTGTGGTGGTCATCCTATACGGGGCTCTGGATATAGGTTCTGCTCCGGGTACTAAATCTATGGAGAAGTTAAATAATTGGGAAGGGGGTAATCCAGGAAGTTCCTCAAGAAATACATCTTGATAGTTCTTTAGATAGGGATATTTTTCTTCAAAATATTCCTTTAGTTTTTGTTTAATTTCCCCATCTTCATAAATATAATCATCTCCGAGTGTAGTTTTCCTTAAGTCTTCAATTTTTACTGCGAATATCTCACAACCTTTTCTTCCATACCTCTTAAGCTACATTGCTGAAATCTGTTGGGCTCTTATTTTATGTTTGACTCCTGAAATATTTGTAGGCCTACCTCGGTCATCTACACAACTTACTATTTTGGAAAGACAATCTATCTTAGCTTTGTGCTCGTTGAGCCAATTTATTCCAATAATAATGTCATAAGATCCTAAGGGTGCTACGTATAAATTTAGTTCTGTAAAGAAGTTTGGAAAGTCAACCTGGGCTTCAAACAAGCATTGCTCTACCTTAGCCCTTGTCTGGTTTGCATATTTGACTGTCCACGGTTTTGCCATAAAGCCAGAGCTTTTTGGAAATTTACTTAATAATTTAGGCGAAATAAAACATTATGTTGCTCCAGTATCAATAAGAATAGTTACGGGGTTACCATAAATCTTACCCGGTGTTTCAATGGGGCCTAATTGTTGTTCTGCCTGTTGATTATCCAAGGCTGCATGAATTCTTTGTTGAAAAACCTATTGCTGCTGTGGTAAGGATGGGCGTGGTTGCTGATTGAGGTTAGGGCATTGTCTTTTAAAATGATTTCCTTTACAAATGAAACAACCTCCTCGTGGTCCTCTTTTTTCATTGTTCCTGTCATTTTTGTTTACATGAACGTTTTCCTGATTATCTCTGGTTCCACTGCTTCTATTATCAGGTTTGTCATTCTTAAAGTCCTTAAACTGTTTTCTTGGTGGTCCAAATTCTGCACCTTCTGAATTCCAATTGGTTTTTCTCTTGCTGTCCCTAATGGAATCATCCTTCTTGACTTTATGCTCTTGACGCACAACTTTTTCCAAGGCTTCTTCCATGGTTCGTGGTGCTAAAACATCCACGGCTCCCCCTATTCTATTATTCAATCCCATGACAAACTTTCTTACTTTTAGATTAATATCCTGTTGGTAGGGCAATACGTACTTAAGTAACCTGATAAATCTCTCCCAATATTTATGAACTGTCATTTCTCCCTATTTCAGATTTTGAAACTCCATGAGTTTGTGATCATAGAAGGTTTGAAGTAGCCACCGTGTTCTAAATATGTTGACAAACTTTTCCCAGGTTATGTCCGTAGATCTAATGTTCAACTCTACCTTAGTGTTTCCCCACCAAGTTGTTGCTTCCCCAGTGAATTGGTATATACCCCAAACAGCCTTAGAAGTCTCTGAGAAATTCTGAATCTCAAAGTATTGTTCCATCTCCGTCAACCATGCCTTGGCTTCTTCCCCAGATTCAGTACCACTGAATTTTGGAGGTTTAATTTTCTTAATATCAGCTGATAAATCAGCTACGATCTCCTTTTTCTTTTGTTTATCAGTTTGCTTAGGGGAGGAAGTCCTATAATGTTCCAAGACTTCAGTCTCAACTTTGGGTGTCTCTTGCATTTCCTCACGTTGTTGCCCCATCTGGGCTGCCATCTCACTCATTCTTTTATCCATTGCTTCTAATTTTAATTGTGTTTCTTGAAGAATTTGAAGTAATAATTCATTAGAGGCTTGTTGATTTTCTCAGACTATTTCTCGGTTTTCCACATCCTCATTGTTATTCATGTTGTATTTTTAGAAGTTGCATCTGTTAGTTTACACAATTAAGTTTAAAGTTTAGCTTTTGTTGCTCAAAAGTTTAATCCCCATTGTTGCCAAAATATTTATTTATTTATTTTATTGCACATCTATGCAAATCTTTAATTACAATTCATATCCATTGCTCGACAAAGCAAATAAAAATAAACTATATCTTATTGCTCGACAAAAGTAGGATTGCAAAGACATATCTATTGCTCGACAAAGCAAAAAGATAATTTTTAAAACATTGCTCAACAAAGCAGAAATCTTATTTAACATTGCTCGACAAAGCAATCATTTATTACAAAAAGAAAAATTCCTCTAATGAGGTTGCCTACATTCATAGAATATGTTTTCTTTTTGTTTTGCAACTTCTGGCTTTATTTGGTACATGTCCCGTACCATCCAAGATCTGTGAAAGTAAAGAAGGGGATTGTTCTGCTGAGCGTTCCAACTCTGAATCAATTTGTTCCTGTACGCTACTTTCTTGGCTGAGGTCCATCGAATCCTTTCCTTCTTCATCCGTTGTATGGCTTGATACATTGTTTCATCATCTCGAGGTTCAGAGCAGCAAGAATAGTCATACTTAGTCATATTTTGTAGGACGTAACGAAATATAGGGTGTCGGATTTTCTTGCGGGGTGTTCTACGTACTAGCATCCTGTATTTGTATTTATCTTTATTAGATTTCATGGACGTGATGAGCTCAGGTTCAGTGTTGAACCCAACGCTCTGATACCATATGTAACATCAAATTATTCTACCTCTTTATGAACATCAGGTTATTCTACAATTACAATTCAGTTGATAAGAAATATCTAAACTAATACTGAAGTTAATCTAAAACTCTAAATCTATTTTCATTACTGATTATCAAATTTATTCTAAATTATTGACAGAAAACTGTATCTATTCTACTTTAAGAATCAATTTATGATACATCTAATTACAAGGAAGAATCTATCAGTTATAGAAATAAAGAAAAATGAAACAAAGATACGTACTGATTTACTTGAAAGACCTTTCCAATTAATTGACCAAGCTCTGACTTTGGTGAGAGGAGAAGCATTAACATAGGCTTAACCTCCCAATCACGGACCTTTTTACTTATCCCCCACAAGTTCTAAATAAATAGAACGGCCCTCCCTACCCTGAGGTCAGGCTTGGGATGTTCATCGATCCAGTCATCGGAGTACTCAAGTGGGTTGAGGTCCCAACAACTATTCGATTGAATAGTTGAAGTATCAGGACAACAACATGATCATTTTGTTGTGGCATGTTCGCCCTTTTATCGCCTTGGCCAGGGATTTCAGAGTTGGGTTTTTATAACCCGATCTCCACCGCTCAACTTGACAATTAATTCTTCAAAATGGGTTTACATGAGCTAAATCAGATTATATATATTTATTAACAATTACTGATAACCTTTCTTATTTTTCTTGTGACAGATTCATCTACACTTTTCACCATCAGCAGATCGTTAGATCGGTGATTCCTCGGTGCCTGAATCCATTACATCTTAATCATAAGATTTTGGTTCTACCTACTCAAATCTTCCTTAGTATTCAGACTTGATCTTTATTACTGGTTTTTATGGATTAATACAGAACAGTTTAAAACATAACTTCACAGTTTTATGTCATGGATTGATATTGGTATAATTTCACACAAGAAAGATATATCATTGAGGTAAAATCAGACAATAAAAGAGATCAGAGGTCTTATTAATTTCTTTATCAACTCAATCTTAGACACTGCTTACTGTTATTGCTGAACAACTAACGTGATAAGCACAAGTGATGAAATATGACTCAATCTGTATATTCATCTTATTCACAGTGATTCAACTCGGCTCAAAAAAGAGGACAGGAAAAGAGATGGAAAATGAATCGTATGCAAGAAAATGTAAACGTTTTCAGTTCACCCTTACTTGTCTGTAGTATACTGTGCGTCCTGATTGAGGAAGTCTACAACCCACACTGAAGTTCGTAGCTCAGATTGTATGCAAGGATGGCTTCACATAAATACAGTTGAATGATTTGTAATGGAACCAGATTTTAAAGCAATACGCTGGAAGCTAAACAGAGAGGTCGATGGATACTTAGGTGGAAGACCCAGGGCCGATTACTCACAGCAGAGAGAGACTTTCTTCATGCACTAGCTCGGGTTACAGAGAAACAAAAACTTAGACCAAGGCAAGAACGTGAATAGGCGGATATCTTCTTCTTGTCTCCCGAAAACGACAAGACAACATATAAATTGATATGCACGGCTTTACATCTTCCGTCATTACAAGAATGCATTGCGGTT
This sequence comes from Cupressus sempervirens, assembly GCA_028749045.1. Taxonomy (NCBI): domain Eukaryota; kingdom Viridiplantae; phylum Streptophyta; class Pinopsida; order Cupressales; family Cupressaceae; genus Cupressus; species Cupressus sempervirens. The sequence continues at coordinate 792,511,534 of CM053787.1, forward strand.
TGAAATTCCATCGATTGCAATACGAATAGTTGGAACAAGAGGTGGATAAAGGTTTTACTAATATAAATTTTAATGTTGTATTATTATTTTGGTTAAATTATAATTAAGTATAAATAAGGTGACATTATTGTATTATAGATCTAATATAATAGTGCCACTTTACAAATATTTAATTATGATTTTAATCAAAATAATGATATATTATTAAATGATATTACTATTAAAAAAAGGTAAGAATTTTCTTATTTAGTTTTTTTTTAAATCTTATATTATTTTTAGCGCATGTAACTTCCCACTTTGTTATTTGTTGTCAAGCTTTAACAATCCTGCCATGGCGTCTTTTGATCAACCCTGATATTCCTGATAACTATATCATCGGATCATTCCATTTCCGTATGACCTCATTTCGTAATGCTTCCCCTCCTTTTCGAGTCTTTATCCTGCAACCTTCAAAACAATCATTCTCGCCAAAACATCAATTTCATAATTAAATAATATCATTAGGAATTTCATCATACATAATAACTGATTGAACAATGGTTAAAGAAAAATTATATTCGTTTTGGCTATAACCTATATTCATTTCACATGAACACAACGGCTATAAACTATATTCATTTCACATGAACACAACGGCTATGAACTATATTCATTTCACATGAACACAACGGCTATAAACTATATTCATTTCACATGAACACAACGGCTATAAACTATATTCATTTCACATGAACACAACGACTATAAACTATATTCATTTCACATGATCACAACGACTATCTTTTAAAAAGAAATTAGGGCAAAAATTGGGATGTAACATTTCACATCTCACAGCTAAGGTGAAAGAAAGCTCTGAGTGATTCCATTTTTTCTTTGCATATGATTTCTCTGAGTTAGGCAGCAAGTGATCTTTCTTATTTACGACTCCTTTTGGAGACTTATCATCATTCTTGTTTCATATCACAATACCACAACTACAGTATCAGCCACGCCATTGTCAACAGTATCAAAAGCTCTTTCACGTATTAAAGTTATGTTGTCAGACCACGACAACTGATCTTAACCATCATTTTTCAGGTCATGAAATCATTACTCAAGCTTTCCTTTCATATTCTTATATGCTATATCTTTTTGGGAAATGTTTGAAAAATGATTTTCCATTATGGAAATGAATGAATGCTATGGTAATTTATATCCACGATCATGGATGAGCATACTAGCTGTAACCAAGGGTCAAGAGGGTATTGAATCCTGAAGACATAAGAACCGTTTCTATCTTATTTTGGTTCCTTCTATCCATGCATATCGGATGCTAATACAGATCCACACATTTAGGCTCGGAATTGACTCCATTGTAATTATTGAGCAAACACTTGTAAAATGCATAATCAATATATGATTTACATAGAGATGGTTCCTTTATTTTTTAATAAGGCATATGTCTAATTTATACAAAGGTATTATCCATATACCAATTGAGATAGAATCAGATTGGTGTTGATAAATTCTGATTGATAAAACTGAATGCATATACCAAAAAATCTCCCAGGATGCACCCAAGACCAATAGAGTCAAACATAAATGTGTGAAGAGGAGAGGTATCCTTGCAAAAACAAATTGAATGTCAGTTACAGAAGTAAATGAACACTTAAAACTTCTAAAGACTAAGTCAGCTCATGGTTGTCCAAAGTATATTCACTTGTCAAGTCAAGTGGTGGTGATCAGGCTATTCATTTGCCCATCTAAATCCTTGGCCAAGGTAGGTTAGAGGCATGCTTGCCACAAATGATCACTAGAGGTCAGGGTGCTAGCTGACAGAGGGGAGGTTGATGGAGGAATTCCACAGCCTTGTATGTTGCTCAGCTGACACTCTTAACACCGGAATGCTCAGGTGGCAGGACTATGGTGACCCAAGCCTAACCTCGAAGTAGAGAGGGTCTTTCTCGTATGAGATTGTGTGAGGATATGTTAAGGTCCACGGTTGGGAGATTAAGCCTAAATCAATGCTTCTCCTCTTTACCCAATGTTGAGGCTTACACAACACATTGATAGTTATTTTGATACATGTATAATTCCTAATTTTTGCTTGTACTTACTTTTCATGTACTTTTGAAATGCATGTTTGTTTATAGGGTTATTTATTAAGTTGCTATCAAGTGTAACTGTGGAATTTAGTTATGGGAGTTAAATTAGTTTCCTCCATGTGAATTTGAAATTTAGTACTTGTTTTATCTTGTAAAATGAAATCAGTTAATAGTTTTTCTTGAAAGAAGTAATACATAACCGTTTTATGTCATTCTGTTATGAAAATCAGTTATTCTTATTATTATGCTCTAAATTTTCAACCTATGAAAAATGGTATGTTACACTCTAGAAGAGTATAGTCCAAATTGGACTTAGCCATATCTTAGAAGGAGTTAAAGGACTCTCCCCATATAAGGAGGAGTTGGAGCCAAAGTATGACCCAACAATATTCTCCTAAATATAATATCCAAACAAATAATATCCTCTTAATAAATAAGTTCACCAAAGTAAACTTAAGAGTGAAATGGAAAAGAACCATTTACTCTAAAAATTTGGGCTCTACTACATACAACAATTCCTAAAGGTAAATTTTGATGTAAACATTCTTTTATGATAAACTGAATATTGTGATTTCATCCTTTTTGAGAAAAATAATACTGCGCTGCATAATACACATTAAAAAAGCATGCTTTTGCAATTTACGAGCATGTTCCTAATCATTAAATTAGTAGGAACTTTTCAAAGTTCCAAACAACTATGGTAGAGGTGGTTGATCTTCAATGTCTAGGTCCTAGGAATTTTTCCTTTATTGACAGTTTTTCTAAGACTATAGTTTTATTTCTGTGGTATACTATTTGTACGCCAGGTTACATCAGGATTCTGTTGAGTTTAAACCTTCAGACAATTTGGAGCACTGACTCAGCTGAACAAAGCTCAATTCCTTGGCAGGTAATAGGTATGCTTTGCCAGCTTCCAAGACAGTGAAAAGGTCTCTTATAAAATTGAAATAAGTTACTCTAATCTGATATCGTGGTTGTATAACTTTATGATATAAATGTGTTTGAACATCTTAGTGAAATGCTTGGGCCACTTTTCCCGTCAAATTGAGGATAAAGGCCTAGCGACTTGTTCGGTTTAAATTTTTTATATCTATTGAGAATTAATTATAAGCTCTGTATTTTTCCTAAGACAATATCTGGAATCCACCAGCTTGAAACAAATGCTTCAGATTGTCAGAAATTGTTCACCTATGAATTAATTTATGAAAACATTAAAAGCTAATTCAGTTTTCCATAAGTCACTGCCTTCAGTAGACAACACACAGAGGATGTCAGAGCAGTGTCAGATATGGTTCCCTCGTACTTGCATCAAACAATATGATGCTGTCAAATTTAGAAATAGCATTACTAATAAGCAGACATTATATTAAGAACAACAAATGCATAAAAGACCAATTTCATATTAGTGAAGACATATTAAGAAGCTAGTGATTATCCAATTAAAATGTTGAGTATATCTTCAAGGGGCAGCTATTAATCTAAAATAGTGATTACGATATATATCAAAAGGCAGTGAGTTCCTAGAAAAGAAAAATATAATTAAGTTTTAAAGAAAAAGAGTTGCGACTCTTCCAAAGGGGTAAAATATTGGAGTTGTGATCTCTTCCTCATGTTGGAGGATATAAAAGCAGGGGTAATTCATTTGAAGTAGGATGGAACATCAGAAAATATAATCAATTGCCACAGAGAAACATGAATTACATTCATTGAATAGTAGGAGAAACAGCAACGAGAATTACATCAATATGATAGAAAGGCAGCATTCTGGGATTAAAATTCATCAAAGCATAAAACGGTAATACTACAGAAACAACATCATCGAATCACCAAGCAACAATCACATTTGATAATCGAAGATTCATAACAGTCTTCATTAGGAAAGCAGCCTCAAAGAATGAAGACATAAGCAGATCAAGCATTATACATTTACATCGAACAAAAGGTTCCAATCTAGGATCGTCATTCGAAGAGATATTTTACTTGGCAAGATGGAACCCTAACCCTAAATTGTTGCAATTAGGATTCTAGGGAAAATTTGAAAGAGGCATCACAATATGATTTGCCAATTTCCAAGTAAATGAAAAGGTATCTCATAAAATCCAAAGAATTTAGTGTAATCTGATATTGTGGTTGTACACCTTTATGATATAACTCTTGATCAAACATCTTAGTGAAGTTCTTGGGTCCAAACTTTTCCCAGATTTTTTATATTGATATATCTCACATTTGTTTTTAACTCTATTTTCTTAAATATACTAAAAACAAAAGCACTAATCTTTTTATGTAGGAGTTATTCTCCACAACGAGTCAAACTGTGATATTTCTATTAGGATTCAACAATGTAGTTTTTGAGTCAACTCATTGACCCATGTTTCATTAATAGTGGTTCACAAGAACCTATCTCTCATGAAAATGAATGGAACACTTAGCACTCCTTGCATCTAGGTGATGCTCAAAGGGATGAAGCATTAGTTCTTCCCGAGAGGTCCCCATCCCAATATTACTCCAACTCAAGCACACTTAACAGTGGAGTTTCCTCCAAGGTTAAACCCACTTAGCTTGCTATACCATTTGCAAAACCTTCAGCAAGTGTTGTACCTTATGAACTATTCATTAGAGAGCCTCTTTAGCTTGTCAATTGATAAGTAGGAGGTATTTTCTATGGCAATCAAATTATGAATATCACTATTAGGATTCAACAGTGTGGTTTTCAAGTCAAGCTCATTGACCCATGTCGAATTAGTAATCTCTCATGAGAATGAATAGAAGATTTTGCACTCATTGCATCTAGGTGATGCTCACACAGGTGAAGCGTCAAGCCTTCCTAGGAGGGCACCCATCTCAGTATTACTCCAACTCAAGAGCGCTTAAACATGGAGTTTCCTCCAAGGTTAAACCCACTTAGCTTGCTATCCCATTTGCAAAACCTTAAATAATTGTTGTGCCTTATGGACCATTCATTATAGAGCCTCTTTAGCTTGTCAATTGATCAGTAGACGTATTTTCCATAGCAAGTCGCTATCAAGATTCAATTGTATAGTTTTCGAGTCAAACTCATTGACTCATGTTTCAATAGTAATGGTTCACAAGAACCCATCTCTCATGAGAATGAATGGAACGCTCAGCACTCACTGAATTTAGGTGATGCTCACAAGGGTGCAGCACTGGAGCTTCCTAAGAGGTCGCCCATCCTAGTATTAGTCCAATTCAAGCGCGCTTAACCATGGAGTTTCCTCCACAGTTAAACCCACTAAGCTTGATATCCCATTTGTGAAACCTTCAGCAAGTGTTGTGCCTTATGAACCATTCATTATAGAGTCCCTTTAGCTCATCAATTAATAAATAGGAGGTATCATCTATGGGAAGTCAAATTGTGATAATGCTCTCAAGATTCAATTGTGTAGCTTTCAAGTCAGACTCATTGACTGTAATAGCCCTCTAATAATAAATTTAATATCAAACTACAATTGATATCCCTAAAGTTGTAATAAGCATTTATTAAAAAAATAAAAATAAATGAGTAACTATTAAAAATAGAATGATTACTAATCAATATATATTAAAAATTTAATTGTTAAATAAATACAAACTAGTATCTAACAATAAATAAATACCATGAAATAATTATTACAGAAACTAATAATAGTTAAAACAAAGTGACATGATTAAATTAATAACCCTAAGAAAATGGTGGTATCAATCACCATACACATCAAACTATACCCATGTCAATGATTAGAGACTAAGGGGTCATGTGTCAAGGGTGACGACCCTTGACGGGTCATATGAATAGTATAAAAGCCCATATTACACCAAGGAATTAGGGAACGAAGAAAATATTACAAACAAAGAAGGGAATATACCCAATCCACGTATCATGGTGAAGAAAATAAAATTGAACACCCACTATTAAACGTAGGGTCCTACGTGGCCATTAAGGAAGGAATTTAGGTGTAAACACCATCATCTATTTGGTATCCTAATTAAAAATACTTCAATCCAATCAAGAGTACCTTTAAGAAGAACTTATTAAGAATGGAGAACAAGAGACCCGAAATTATAGGAGATTGGTCCATTTTAACAACAAAAAGTGTTTAAAAAGTAAAATGGAGAGCTTTTCAAGAAAGGATGCAAGTTAATAAAGATAAGACAATAGTTTCTTTCATATAATCAAAGGAAGGAGCCATGTGAATAGGATCATAAGGTAAGGTAAAGGTATAAAACTATTTTTTTGATTTCATTATGTTATTTTATTTTCATTTCAAATATATATATATATATATATATAATGGAACTAATAATTAATACAATAAATAACTATTTTAAATCATAGTAGAAATGTATAATGAAATAAATATTAAAGAGAAAGGTATTGCATTTATGATATAAGTAAATCTTGGTGGAGGGCATCTATTAAGAATGTCATAATATGATCCAAGCACGTCTTGGTGGAGGGCATTCATTGTGAATGTCATAGAATGATCCAAGTATAAACTTGGTGGAGGACGTTCAATATGAATGTCATATTATGATCCAAGTGCACTCGGTGGAGAATGATCCAAGTATAACTTGGTGGAGGGCATTCATTGTGAATGTCATGAAATGATCCAAGCATAGCTTGGTGGAGGGCATTCTTTGTGAATGTCATAGTATGACCCAATAAATTGATGAAGAACATTCATTACGAATTAATGCAATCAGATTTCCACAATCCATAGTAGTTATTACTTAGTTTCTGGATTAGATTGTGTAACGATTTTTGTCATCAACGTTTTGAATCACACTACGTGATCCATCATCAGGATGAAAGAGCAAGAGATGTAAAATAGTGTCATCATCGTGATCCATTCATTACGAATGTTAATCATCTCAAAATATTTCAATTGCAATTATCATGAACTTACCAATTTTGTTGTAGTAATTAACTAACCCTAATAGTGGGGACATTACAACTGAACCATGTTTTATTAGTAGTGGTTCACAAGAACCCATCTCTCATGAAAATAAATGGAAGATTTAGCACTCATTGCATCTAGGTAATGTTCATTGGGGTAAAGCAGCAGGCCTTCCTAATTCTAGAAGAGATTATCAAATCAGATCATGTCCCTTTTGGTAACCCAATCTTCCAATGAAGCAAATCTACATAGTTCAATCATTTTGTTAAAAAATTACCTAAAACAACCCATCCTAGTATTACTCTAACTCAAACATGCTAAACCATGGAGTTTCCTAAGGTTAAATAAGTAGATTAGAGTGATATTGCTATTCGGATTCAACTATGTAGTTTACGAGTCAAACTCGTCAACCCGTGTTTCATTAGTAGTGGTTCACAAGAACCAATCTCTTGTGAGAATGAATGGAACACTAAGCACTTATTGCATCTAGGTGATGCTCACAGGAGTGAAGTAACAGGCCTTCCAACAAGTCACCCATTCTAGTATTACTCCAACTCAAGTGCACTTCACTCGAACTATCATCCAAGCTAAACCCACTTCACTTGCTACCCCATTTGCAAAATCTTCAGCAAGTGTTGTGCCTTACAAGCCATTCATTAAAGAGCCCCTTTACGTCATCAATTGATAAGTAGGAGATATTTTCCATAAGAAGTCAAATTGTGATGTTGCATCAAGATTCAACTGTATAGTTTTTGAGTCAAACTCATTGAACTACGTTTGATTAATAGGGATTCACAAGAACCCATCTCTCATGAGAATGAATGGAACATTAGCACTCACTAAATCTAGGTGATGCTCACAAGGGTAAAGCATCGAGCATTCTGAGGAGGTCACCCATCGTAGTGTTACTCCAACTCAAGCATGCTTAACCATAGAGTTTCCTCGAAGATTAAACTTGCTTAACTTGCTAACCCATTTGCAAAATCCACATGTTGTGCTTTATGAACCATTCAATATAGAACCCCTTCAGCTCATCAATTGATAAGTAGGAAGAATTTTCAACTAGCACTCATTATAGTGCCCCTTTGGCTCATCACTTGATAAGTAAAAGGTATTTTCCACTACTAATGTAACATGGAGAGAATGAATAGAACACTCAGCACTTATTGCATCTAGGTGATGCTCACAGAGGTGAAGCATCGGGCATTCTTGGGAGGTCACCTACCCTAGTATTACTCCAACTCAAACCCACTTAACCATGGAGTTGGAGTAATACTGGGATGGATGACCTCTATGGAATGCCATATGCTTCACCCTTGTGAGCATGACCTAGATGGAATGAGTGCTAAGTGTTTCTCATGAGAGATGGTATTCTTGTGAACCATTACAAATGGAACATGGTTCAATGAGTTGGGCTCAAGAACTACACAATTGAATCACAATAGCAATATCACAATTTGACTTCTTGTGGAAAATATTTCCTACTTATCAATTGATGACCTAAAGGGGCTCTATAGTAATGGCTTCTAAGGCACGACACTTGTTGAAGATTTTGCAAATGGGTTAGCAAGTTGTGGGTTTAACCTTGGAGGATACCCACGAATAAGTGCACTTAAGTTGGAGTAATACTAGGATGGGTGACCTCTCGAAAGGCCCGATGCTTCACTCCTATGAGCATCACCTAAACGCAAAAGTGCTAAGTGTTCCATTCATTCTCATGAGAAATGGGTTCTTGTGAACCACTACTAATGAAACATGGATCAATGAGTTTGACTCGAAGACTACATAATCAAATTCGGATCGCAATATCACAGTAATCATTTTATTTGTTTTTATGGGTAAATTTTAGTTATATAGGTATCAACATCTCTGTCCATAATTAGATCATTACAAGTTGTTGAGTAAATGTTCACCTATATCAGATATCTCTGGTAAAGCTGCCACAACTAAGGGGTTTTGTTGATGTGAGTTTTGTTCCACTACAGCGTACAAAATCAAATACTTAACATTCTAGGATTAAACATCAAATCTCCAGCTCTCTCTTCAATAAGGATGTTCATATGCTAAACAATGTAGATGAATTGTGTGATCAAATGAGACAACCTTAAGACTCCTTAATCGTGGACTTTCACTCCTTACTTGATTGATTTGAAGATGTAAGAATAATATATAATGTTTGTGAATTGACATAAATTAGTATAAATAGTAAGTTATAGGGCATATATGCCAATTCAAAAAGATAGAGGATTCAAAAAGTAATAAGTGCCTAGAATTTAAGCCTAAAGGAGTCAATCTATGTCAATACATGCCATTAACATAAAGAAGTTTGATATGTTGGTTATCACAAAAGGACTTACATTGCTAAATCAATGGATATCAACTTGATTTAGCTTCTTCCAATCAAATTGTTAAATCAATGGATATCAACTTGATTTAACTTCTTCCAATCAAATGAATTGCAAAGGATAAGAGTTTAGAAAGTCATTTTATTCCTAGAATGCAAGAAACTATGGATGTCTTTGTGACTATACTAGACTTAATTTAGCCATCGACATCAACCAAGCTAGAACAATCTCATATGGTAAATGTAAGATGTTCAAACTACCACCATTCCATTGACACCATCTATCCATGCATATCAATGTGCTAGCAATAATCAAAGTTAAGTTCATAAATATTCCATTCAACCATGCAAGGCAAACTTACACTTGGTAAGCAAGTAGTGGTTTGGTCTATATGATTTCACCAAAGATGCATCCTAAATATCTTCCATTCAACTAAGTTGTACATCCCACAATATAAAATAAAATTCTAAGTGAGGGTATGTAGAAACCATGCAATACTCTAAAGCAACACAAGTAACCCACCTTGAAGACCATCTATGAATCAACAATTACTTCAATGGAATTATGGCAACAATTTCAACAAGTCTCCTCTCCTTCCCTACTCGCTAAATCTATATCCTCTCTAATCTTAATCTCTAACTCCATTACAAATGAGAAGGCCTTGGCCTTTTACAGTTGTTCAATTAGAACGAAGGGTCAAGATTATGCCAATTACAAACCCTAACTAAGGTTTCCACCACTATCATCCAAATATATGAAGGCACAACCTTCTAGGCCACTAAGAAAATTGCAGTGCTCTTGAGAACCAATGAGAAAATAGGTAAGGTAGAGGCACTAGATGCCTTCCACATGTACATTTGGCATGATATGATTGAATGTGCTTGAATACATAACTAGAGTCTTCTAATTGGTTGAAGACAAGTGGGCACCACCTCAACATTCTTATCTCATAGACTTGATTGGTTCTTTGGTGATGAGAAAATATCTTTCTTGATGATAAACACTGCCAAGTCTTCTATTATGATGGCATATTCCAAATTACTTCATCTTCTCAAATTTTGTTCATCTTCTTTAATTTGGAAATCTTCTCATTGCACTTATTGGTTTTAGAAATCTTGATTTTCTTGGTCATGATCTTTCTGGTGATAAAATCTTCATGGACTTGGATCTTTTAAAGTGAACTTGGATTTCTAAAGGAAATTCAAGTTGGTGATGATTTCTTTCACTTGTAGATTTATCCTTTTTCTTTCACAATTTGTTCTTTGAGTTCCACTTAATAGTTTAATCTTGAACCACCTTCTCATTTGAAGTTTTGAGCTAATCTTGTAACATCTATTACGAAATAATTGGTAAACCACTTGCTTGATATTAACAAAGACCGAGAGTTCATTATATACAAAAGAATAGAACGATGTTTCCTTAGGAAACAATCGTAAAGAATAGAAACATTCTATTCTAGCTAAGAAAGCTAAAAAAGCTACAGCTAACTAAAGCTAACTAAATATTTACAATAGATTAACATTAACTAATAAGAGATGATTATCTATTATCATAGTACCCTCCCTTAATGGTTAATCTATCTAGAGCACCAACTTGTCCTCTGAATTAGACAAACTTATCGGGACCAAGAGGCTTGGTGAGAATGTCTATAGTATGATCTCTGGTAGGAACATACTACAAATCTATTATCCTGTCTTCAACCAGTTGTCATATGTAGTGATAGTGAACATCCATATGCTTGGTTCATTCATGGAAGACTGGATTTCGTGCTAACTTGATAAAGCCTTCGTTATCAACAAACAAAGTAGTCAGTCCTGCTGGTGACATCTGCATATCCCCAAGCATCCAACAAAGCCAAACAGCTTCACATCCTGCCTTAATAGTCCCTCTATATTCGGCCTCTGCAGAGGAGAGAGAAACTGTCTGTTGCTTCTTACTGGTCCATGTGACTGTATCAGATCTCAAACTAAACACATCTAGAAGTTGACTTTTTATCATCAACAGAGCCTGCCCAATCTGAATCTATGAACCACTAAGTTTAGGATGAGAACTTCAAGAGTACAAAAGTCCATAATCGGAAGTGCAATTCACATAACGAAGCACACTTTGTTGCCATCCAATGATCAACCTTAGGAGTTGTCGTTAAGCGTGAGATATAGCTAACTGCGAAGCTGATATCAGGCCTAGTAGCAAAGAGGTAGATGAGGTTGCCTACTAGTTGACTGTGTGTAGCATCATCAACGAAAAGAAAATCAGATTTTGTGGATAACTTGAGAACTTTCACCATAGGTGTAGATGTAGGCTTGCAATCCTGCATACGGAATTTGTCTAACAGGGCCCTAGCATATTTGGACCGAGAGATGAATATACTAGAAGACTGTTGCCAAACCTCAACACCTAGGCAATAATGCATGAGTCCAAGGTTAGTCATATCAAAACATTGGCATAAATTCTATTTGATTCCCTGAATCAAAGAAGCCAAACTGCCAGTGATGATCAAATCATCTACATAAATAACCAGAAGGATGATGTCACTGTCAGTAGTCTTGATGTATAGATTTGAGTCTGAAGAACTCCTCTTGAAGCCTTGATCACTGAGGTACTTATTAATTTTTATGTACCATGCTCGAGAGGCCTGTGTCTAGCCATAGAGAACTTTTACCAATCTGAGAACTTGACGGTCTTTACCAACAACCTTGAAACCAGGAAGTTGCATCATGTAGACCTCTTCATGGAGATCACCATTTAGAAAAGCACTCTTGGCATCCATCTAATGGACCTTCCAACCAAACTGTGTTGCCATGGCTAGGACTAATCTGATGATGCTCATCTATGCAGTAGGAGCAAAGGTCTTCTCATAATCAATGCCCTAACATTGAGAAAAGCCCTTTGCAACTAAACGAACTTTGTACTTATCCAAAGTACCATCTAATTTGCATTTGATTTTGTAAACCCATTTGCAACCAATGGGTTTCTTCCCTGGTGGAAGATCATGAAGGACCTAGGTGTTGTTCTTCAGCAGGCTCTGGTGTTTAGATTTCATAGCCTGTTCCCACTCTAGAATTCTTTTAGCCTCGGAATATGTTTGAGGTTCAAATACACTGTGAATGTTGACCATGAGAGCAAAGTTAATAGACTCTATAGGTTTGCTCTTTTTCCGAGCAATTCTCCCATCAATGAGCTCATTATCACGAAGATCAGCATCTTAGCCCACCACTTAGGCTGGAGAGGAGAACAACCAACATTAGTATCAAGAGATGCTTGGTGATCAGGTTCCTCATCAAAAGAATCGGGATCAAACTCAGGTGAAGCATCTACAAATCGAGGTGATCTTGCAGGAGAAACTAGAGGTGTCTATACAGGGATCACTGGTATAACTGGAGCTACAAGAGCTACTGGAGCCCTCCCATTAAGTGGACCTCATGGAAGCTGAACTCCCAGATCATGAGCCTTCATGGGCTGGTCTACTAGATCAAAAACAAGAGAAACAGACATGCATGGTCCTTGCTACTCATCAAAGACTACATCATGAATGTAGATGAGACAACATCAATCGGGTAGTAGGCTTTCTAAAGACTATTGCATCCAGCAAGCATGAGTTTCTGACTCTTGGCATCCAACTTGATGCATGACGCATTAGGGATCCAAACAAAAGCAAGGGAGCCAAAAACCTTCAAGTGACTGATTCTTGGCTTGCAACTTGACCAGGCCTCTTCCGGAGTTTTACCTTTGACTACCATTGTGGGTGACCAATTCAAAAGATAAACTGCAGTATTAACTGCTTCTGCCCAAAACTTCTTCGGAACATGTTTGTGTTTGAGCATGGATCGAGCCATCTCAGTGATTGTTTTGTTCCAACGTTCAACTACATTGTTCTATTGTGGTGTGTGGAGTGTGGTTAACTGGTGTTTAATGCCATGAGTATCCAAGAAGCTAGAGAAAGCATTAGAACAAAATTCCCCCCATTGTCTGATCTAAGAGTAATCATAGATTTCCCAGACTCTTTTCCAACTAAAGGTTTAAACTTCTGAAAGACAGGAACTGCATTTGATTTCTTTTTAAGGAAATACACCCACATTTTTCTATTGAAATCATCAACAAACAACAGAAAATACTTGGACCCAAGAATAGGAGTGGCCATAGGGCCACAGATATTAGCATGAACAAGCTAAAGTACCTGAGAAGTGCGCCATGAATCGCCACTAGTGAAAGGTGTGCAATGTTGCTTCCCAGCCTGGCATGCATCACAAACTCCAAGCTGTTGAGTCTAAATCTCTAGCAATCCAAGAACAAGCTCATCCCGAGCAAGTTGTGAGAGATAACGCACATTTAAGTGCCTGTATCACTGATGCCAAAGTGTGCTAATAGAAGACCGCCGAGCAGCCATAGCTAAGTCCCAAGAATCACCAAAATCGATAAGTTTGAAAAGACCATGATCCTCAAGACCCATTGCAACAATAGATTGAGTTGCTCGATCAGTGATGGTGCATTGATGTGAATTGAAGGTGACATCGAAGATTGGGAGAATGTTGCAGCAATTGACTCACTGAGAGTAGATTTAGTTCCCTCCCTGGAACATAGTACACATCGAGGAAAATGAGATTCCTCTCAGTAGACTGTATCTGAATGTTGCCTTTGTCGACAACAGTGCACTCTTCTCTGCCAGCAAAAATAACAGAATCTATGTAAGGCTAGTAGTCAATGAACCAATCTCTACGGTGGATGAAGTGATGAGACACCTGAATCATTGTACCAGGCAGACGACTTTACATGATTTGCAGGTTTTTAGCCATGAAGGGTAAAAGGCAAATTATGTCTACCTAGTGTGCTCTGCACTGTTCGCTTTGGGCTAAGAACCTGATTGCTTAGATTGTGCAACTAAGCGTTTCCAACATTCAACCTTCATGTGCCCAAACTTGTGGCAATAGTTGCATTGAATGTTCTTCTTCCAGGAGCCATCTAATGCAGGAGCAAAAGACTTCTGTTGAGACCGCTGCTGAAACTTGCCTCTATCTTTCTAAAAGGATTTGGCAACAAAGGCTTGCTCTGTGGAGCTGGAGCTGGAGCTACTACCGAATTGTTGTTTCCACCATAGTTGGAAAACTCGCCAAAGGTAAAAACTTGCCAAGCCCCCCAAAAGTTTAATTGGGAAAAACTCGGCGATTTAAAAAAAAAACTCAGAAAAAACTCAAGAACCTAAAAAACTGCTGAAATTTAATTAAAAATACATTTATTTTGCAAAATTTAATGAGAAGATGCATCTAATAAGTTAATTAAAGACAATACAAAAGAAACAAACAGAGTTTAGATATATGTAAATGCACAGTGCATACAAAATTGCATTCTCATGTGGAATGCTCATGGTAGGAAGCAAAATAGTAAATAGTTTCAATTTGTCAAACTAGAAGTAAATACTAAAAGTCTAAATACATCAATACAATGTCAATGACTCAATCACATCTTCCTCTTTCCACTTGCACTAGCAAGAAAGCGAGGGGGTCTAGTCCGTGAGCTACGTGACTGTGAACTCTGTGGTTGTGCCCCCTCGCTCGACGTCCCTACTGACTGGCTCGACGTCCTAGAAGAGGATGCATCTCCTCCTAATGGTAATGCCTGATCCTCGCCTGAATCATCATCGTCCTCGTCCTCGTCCTCGTCCCCATCCTCAATGTCATCCATAGTGAACTGAAAATCAGCGTTAGCCTCCCCCTCCATGGCCTGCCTCTCCAAATCAGCTATCTCATCTAGTGCAAACAATGAACCTAGCTCCTGTGTTGTCCAATCAGAATAAGGATCTATCTCATTTAGATCAAGTGGACTAGGTAGTTCTAAGAGCTATGCCTTTTTTATGCGCAACTTAAGATTATAGTGCACATAAACAAGGTCATTAAGCAGTTTTTGAGTCATTCTGTTTCTTTTCTTTGTGTGGATGGACTCAAATAAGCTCCAATTGCGCTCACAATGGGATGAGCTACAAGGTTGGGATAGGACTCTGAGAGCAAATTTCCTTAAATTGGGGGTATTGCCACCCCAACTTGCCCACCAAGCATCTGCAAAACAAAATAAAAAAAAGTTATAAAGCAATAAAAAAAAAAATCAAAAGCACAACTTATCAATTAGCAAAAGTTTTAAAGTTTGATGCTTTACCTAGTGCTTGAGTAAATCTTGCTCTCTTTGCTAGCATAGAAGAGAACAAAGGACCCCTCGATTCCACATAGATTTGTTGTTCGGTCACAATAAGGTCTCTCTCCTCTTCACTTGATATCATTATGTCAATGCATTTAGAGAGACCTTCCATGACCTCTCCATTAAGATCTGAGTAGGAATCATCAGCCCTAAAACAAATAGAAAATGATATCGAGTCTTACTACACAACTTTAAAAAGTAAAGTAAAATAAAGTCTTAGTAAAATCCCAACTTCAAGGACAATCAATTATCATAGTATCTGAATTTGGGATTGAGGAAGTAGCCTGCTGCATGAATAGGTTGGTGGAGCATATTGTTCCACCTCCTATCAATTATTTCCCAAATGGGATCAAATCTGACACTGTCCCCATGATAGTAACTTCTAACAGCCTCTTTCGCCCTATCCATGGCATCATAAAGACCTCCCATTGGGGATTGCTGCCCATCACATATGCGCAAGACTAAAACCAGGGGCAGAGACATCTACATTTGAAATTTGAAAAATACAAATTAGTTAATAACATAGTAAGTTATGAATTGATAATGAAACTTAAATAAACTAAAAATATAATGTTTTGATTTTTGAAGTTACCTCCACAATCTCCTTAGCCTTTGCAAAAAAGCTATCATCAAAGACTATCCGTGCCACAACCTCTCCTTCGGGCTTCTTTGAGTAAGGTGAAGCAACCCAATCAGCCCACACAAACATTTGCTTCAAAGCCACTATGTGGTCAAGAATACTTTGCAACATCAAGAAGACCGTTGCAAACCTTGTCATAGCAGGTCTCATCAAATCTTTGCCTTTAGTGGCTTTTCTCATCAAACTAAGAACCCATGGATGATTATAGATATATTTCGTGACTCGCCTAGCATCTTCCACAACTGGACTCACCCAATCAAGTTTTCCTATGTCCTCCAAAAGAAGGTCAAGGACATGTGCTGCACAAGGTGACCAAAAAAGTGTGGGATGCCTCTCTTGGAGGATTCTACCTAAAAGATTAGCAAAAAATCAATAATCAGTAACAAACTTTCCATATTTAGTATTTACAAATTACATCAAATATAAATTGAATAATACCATAGCATTACATTCATGATTCATATTGATTCGAATATAAAAAATTAAATTTACCTGCTGCTGCATTATCCGTGATTATTTGCACCACAATCTCTATTCCCACCTCCATGACAACATTCTCCAACATTAAAGCCAATGTGGCTGCATTTTTCACTTTGTTGGAGGCATCGACAGATTTCCAAAACACCACATCATCTTTGCAAGCAACCAAGAAATTAATAATGGTTCTACTTCTTCCATTTGTTCACCCATTAGATAAAATGGTGCAGCCATACTTCTTCCACTCTTTCTTTTGGTCTTCGATCAATAATGTTGCCTTACCAACCGCTTTGTCAAGCAACCTACAAAATTTAGCTGTAATATTAAATAAAGTGTAAGTGTTAGTAAAAAATAGGAAATAAGTTATAACAATTAAGATTTAAAATATAACAATGAACTAAAGTGAATCACAATTATTTACAATTACTAAAATTTAAATAGTAAAATCCTAACCTTCCACTCATATCCTTGCGATTAGGCGGCTTGTACCCTTTGCCTGATATTGTTATTGCATTCACCATATTGACCCAATAGGGACTATCAGCGGCATTCATTGAGATATTGTTGAAAAACCAAAAATCAGATGCTGCAATATCAGTTTGCTCATGCACCTCCTTAAACCATGCAGTGCCCTCTAATGATGGTTGTGCTCCAGGTGTGTTCCTAGGCACAAAATAACCCCCTATCCCTGATGGGGATCCGGATGGTGATGAAGAAGTAGGAGACGTAGAAGTGGAACCAGTAAAAGAGAAATTTTGTTTGCGGATCCATGGGCCACAAAGAGATCCTAGTATGTTCTCAAGTGCTTCTTCTTCCTCTTGCATATCAAAAGGAGCTCCTTCAGATTCAACTATGGCTGCCCTCATAGCTAATTTTGCCCTCCCCCTATTCAATTTTTTCTCTTCAGCAGCTGCAAGTAGGGCATTGATGAATCTTTTTTCTTCATCAGTTACCTTGAGACAAGGATTTGAATCATGTTTCTTTATTCCTGCAAGGTGGTATTTGAGGCGGTTTATGCCTCCAGAAATAATTCTCTCACATGGAATGCATATCACTTTCCCAACATCATTTGGAGCTTCATAGGCAAACCGCCATGTCTTATCTCTTGCATTTTTAGGTCGAGTGCCTATATATCCAAATGGGCATGGTGTTTGTGGCCACTCTTCTTGCGGATTTGTCATGTTTTTTTAATGCTTGACCGCTGCTCTACACATAAATTTATAGAAAAATGAATAAACAAAGTTAGAACTTAGAAGCTAGAAGTTTAGAACAACTAGAGTTTCAACTTTCAAATGATTTGAAATCATTTACAAACAACAACAAAAACAATATAAACTTTGCTTAAAAGTTAAAACTATAAAAAGTTTTCAAACAATGATAAGATGAACATACCTGGAAAGAAATTTCTCTTCTAAATCCCGTTAGAATCCTCCAAAATCCACTCCAATCTACCTTGAATCACTTGCAATCAGCTAAAACCTTCTTTGCTCCACACAAATGAAAGAAACAATGCATTTTGACCTATTTAGGCATCACTGGCCGCGGGTTCTCAGAACCGCGAATTTTTAAAAAACACTCGCCGAGTTTTTGGTTAAAACTCGCTGATTAATCGGCGAGTTTTTGGACACCCGCCAAGTTTTTGGCCCATTTACTTGCCGTCCCAGAATACTCGGCGAGTGTTTAAAACTCGCCGAGTAACTGGCGAGTCTTCCATCTATGGTTTCCACCGATCTTGCTGAAGTAGAAGTGTGCAGAGATTAGTAAACTTCAAATCAACACCAAAAGACGTAATGTTGAGAGTCTCAATAAAATGCTCATAGGACTTTGGTAAACTCCAAAGAGTGAAAACCACAATGTCCTCTTTCTCCATCTTGCAACCGATGGCAAGCAACTGAGCACAAATTTCCTAAGTCCTATTGAGCCTGGAGCGAGGTTCGCTCATCCATGACAATAGAAAACAAAGTGTTCTTCAAAAAGAAAGCTCTGCTTTTGTCAGAAGTCTCATGAAGACCTTTGAGATGTGTCCAAATCTCAGTAGCTGTCTTGCCGGATGGAATCTGAGAGAGCTAATCATCATCCATGGATAACATGAGTAGCATCACTGCCTCCTGATTATTTGGATCCCATGTATCCGGATTAGGACCAGTAGTCAAACGCTTCGTAATACATACAACAAGTTGATCGGTGTTCCGATATTCAAAAATTGTGAGGATCCGCTACTTCCAAGTGCCATAATTTCGACCATTGAATTTGGAGTTGTGCTCGAGCAGAATGTTTGTCACAAATGCCATAGCACGTTTTTCAATAAAAATGTGAAAATCTGTGTGAAGGCACGTTCTTCAAAGCAAAAAACGAAAGACCCAGAAAAAATGGAGTGACACGGAAGAGAGATCGAAAAACACAAAAGGAATATGTTGTCGTTTTTTGAATCCACTGGCTCAAAAATTGAGGCACGAAAAATCAAAGCACCCAAAAAAACGGACGACAAACCAATTGAGCTCTCAAAAAACCCACCAAGAATCTGAAATCAAAATAATTTTTCAAGATCAAAAATTAGGGTTTCGAAGAAAACCCTAGTCAGCGGAAATGGAGGCAAAAAATTGCAAAAAAAATGGTAGAATGCTGTAAAAAGATGCCCAAAAATGGAGGATGTTGATGCTGAGAGAGGCGCTTAGGTTGTAGCAATCAAGAAGCGACCTCGAATGTTGCAAGAAATCATGATTTATTTTTTGCAGGCAGAAATCACGATTTGTATCAAACATTGCAGGCTCGTTTTTTGTCTCTACAAACAGCAGTGTAGGGTGTGTTCCAGTTGCAAGAGAAGACACCAACGCACGCAAGGGTTGAAAACACCACTGATCTTAAAAAATGTAATCTGAAGCTTGCGATTTTTAGACGAGATTTGCAGAGGCAAAACCACAATTTTTGCTGCTCATAGATTCTCAAATGAAAACCCCAAGATAAAACTCTTGTTCGAAAACATAGGATTTTGATATGACAAAGCAAGGATCACAGAAAATTAAATTTCGAAAAATGGGTCTAATAATTTTGAAGAGGAAATTATGATTTTCGAAAAAAATTATGACATAGGCTCTGATACCATATTACGAAGTAATTGGTAAAATGCTTGATATTAATAAAGACCAAGAGGTCATTATATACAAAAGAATGGAACAATGTTTCTTTAGGAAACGATCGTAAAGAATAGAAACATTCTATTCTAGCTGAGAAAGCTATAAAAACTACAGCTAACTAAAGCTAACTAAATATTTACAATAGATTAACATTAACTAATAATAGATGATTATCTATTATCATAATAACATCATTTTGTGTTGGTGTGATGATTGAGGATTTACATATCATCCATGTCCTAATCTTCCAAATTGCTCTGATACCCTCTGATACCATATTACGAAGTAATTGGTAAAATGCTTGATATTAATAAAGACCAAGAGGTCATTATATACAAAAGAATGGAACAATGTTTCTTTAGGAAACGATCGTAAAGAATAGAAACATTCTATTCTAGCTGAGAAAGCTATAAAAACTACAGCTAACTAAAGCTAACTAAATATTTACAATAGATTAACATTAACTAATAATAGATGATTATCTATTATCATAATAACATCATTTTGTGTTGGTGTGATGATTGAGGATTTACATATCATCCATGTCCTAATCTTCCAAATTGCTCCAATGAGTGGATCTTGTTTCAGCCCTCTCTCCTTCATAGTTACCAAGCCAAAAAAGAGAGAGATTTTATCAAGCTCCCAAAATGATAAGTATAAATGATATCAAGGAAATCTGAGAGCTTACATGGTGTGAAAATGCATCTAGATTCAACTGTTCTTCAAGAGAAAGTGACTTCACCATTTCAATTTTCCTCAAGATTCTCATCAACATGTCGTACAAAACTTTACCTTGCTGGCTGATGTCCAAAATCTGAATGCTTAGTTTTAATTTCAAAGTGGATTCCTTTCAAACTCTAGCTTTATAGGGTCTGATTTTCCTTTATCTCAATCCAGATTTCCCTCTCTAGCACGTTTTAATTCTGATTTTACTTGTTTTTTCTAGTCTATATTTCTTTCTTTTTTGCAAGCTCTAAATTCTGATTTTGTGAAAAATCAGAGATTTATCTGTTAATGTTCTGATAGCTATGTGAGGAATCCTTTGTACCTGCGATAATCCTTCAGTGTTCTCAAGCATTCTCAGTCTTCTTTTCTTAACTGTATTTCCCCAAAGTGATGGCATCAGATGATGTGGCTTTGGCTGTTTTTCTTATACACGATGATATGGGTGTGTATCAGCTCATGGTTAAGGCTCAAGTGGCTTGTGGTTATGATTAGCGGTGACATATTTATTAGTGGTGGTTCATTTAATGTAACACATGTCCTTTTGTATTCCACCAGAAAATGTATTTTTGGTTCTTGTTGAATATAGAATGTATGAACCATGTAACAAAATTGGGTTGGTTGAACATTGGAGGTGGACGAATCTGGACCATTGTATGACATGTGTGTGACATTATCTTGGGTGTGAGATAATGGTTACTGAGCCTCTTTTGTCAAGCTTTACGACAGCCTCTCTTGACATCACTTGAATGGATAATTCATTGCGTGTAGTGCTTTCTCTTCAAAATCCTGGAATCCTCTGCATATGTAGTGCTCTGTGACTTGAGTGCTTGTGGAATTTACATATATCTTCTGCTCTGTGTGTAGGATATGCTGGATAATTAGTTTTCTGTGTTTGTAACATTCTCAATGGTAGAAGTATCTGTGAGATTAAGGCGTATTGATTGTTAACAATCATAAGCATGAGAACATTGTATTCAGCTTTGAGTACTCAATAAAAGTGGGTGTGGCTGGGTTTTCCCCTCAAGTGGAGAGTTTTCCCAGGATAAATAGTCGAGACATCTGTTCTTATGTTTTTTTCTTGACTTTTTCTTATTGCATGTTATGCTATTCTAGTTCAAAACATTACCATTATCCTCCAAAATCCTCTCAAAATTGTCTTTCTAATCATGAAATCGATGCCTTTCTAATTAAGAGATTGCCGCAATACATCTTTCGAATGAAATCCATTTTCACTTCATTTTTTTATTTTCTCGCCAAGTCCAATTGACTTCTTTCTTTGCATTGAGTGCCCCCTAATGTCAAGGGTGGAGGTTTTGGTATGTTGGGATTTTGAATCCCAAGTTTGTAAAAATTCGGCATCCCAAGTTTGTAAAAATTCGGCCCAAGAAGGTTCGTCGTGGAGATTTGGTGGAGTTGGGAATAAAATCCCCAAGTTTTGAGAAGTTCTCTCCTTGGGTAGAGTTTTGCCCATCATCTTCATTCGCAAATTTGATCAACTTTTTGCACTTCAAAATCGTTATGTAGGATTACAACTTTTCTTTCCCATCTCAATCTCATTGCTCTTCATATTGAAGAGATGGCGGAAGTTTTGGGATGCTAGGAATGAAATTCCCAAGTCTTAAGAAATTCCACCCAAGAGATCTAGTGAAGTTGGGAACCAAGTCATGGAAATTTCTGCCCAAGTATCAAAGCCTCATTCATCATTTTAATCTCATAAACTTGATCAATTTTCCATTATCCTTCCATTTTGAGTCTATATAAGGGAATCCAGTCTACATTTTCACCTTGAAGATTGCAGAAATCCTAAGGTCTTAGGATTTCCAATCTCATTTTGTCATTTGGACCTAACTTCTTCATTTGTCCATAAACTTGGTCTTTCCCTTCCATTTTCATCAAACTTACCTCTTCAAACATCATTTACCATCCCTTTGATCGACTAGGAGTTGATGAACTTCATCAAAACCTTGTCTATGGTAGGGTGGAATTTTTAGTTCTTTGGGATTTTGCAAGTGCAGAAATCCCAAGGACTCGGGAATTCTGACCCTCGCCTAGCATGTCCACTTTGCTATTCTAAGTTCATCTTCATGTTTGGAATGTTCTCAAGGTTCACTCATTATGGATTTCAATCTGATTTTACAATTCAAGTTAGCTGAAAGAGGATTCAATTTGTTTTCATTTCCAGATTTCATCAATTTTTTCTCCAAGTATTTGGGCTGATTTCATCCTCCTTTCCTCAATTTTGTTCTACTTCATCCATTCAGCACTCTCTTTCTAGGGCAAAGATTTTGTGATGTGGATTAGAAACCCTATGTTTGGAGAAATTCCACCAAAGCGTGCTTATGGCGGAGATTTTGAGTTCTTGGGATTGGGAATCCCATTTTGAAGAATTCCACCCTTGTAATCTCACTTCCATTTTCATGCAATTTGGCCTTTGTTTGAAAGGAGGGGTGATGTCATTCCATTTCTATATCCAAACTTGTAACCCCCTCTATAGCTTGGTGGAATTTTTTAAAAAGGTTGGGATTTTTCTTGGGCTCTTGGGATTTCTATCTGATTTTGCATGCTGGAACTCCTAACTTGTTTACTTCAATCTCTTCAGCTTAGAGGATAAAATTATTTATATAAAATATAGCATTTAACTATAAGATTTCCTTTCTTATAATTTAAGTTGTATTTTATTTAAATACTATCGGGATGTTTGAGAGTGGTTTTAGGTTCACAGGAATTATAATAAAGATTTTAGATTTTGAGAGTTTGTAAAAAATTCAGACTTGATCGAATTTCAAGAATCAACACGCCTCCATCAATTTTATCTCCCACAGCTTTTCTTGATTTTCTAAAATCAAATTGAAATTGGAAAAAGGATTTTTAAAAGATTCTAACTTGTTTTATCACAAATCCCTTGATTTCAACTCCACATCCTTGGTTGGCTTGGCCCAGCTCTCATTCACATCCCTTGATGACTTGACTACCCACCAAGCCAAAGTCACTCAAACGCATCTCTAAGACTTAGAGACTTGAAAATTGGTATACCAACTAAGACCATCTAAGATCACTATTACTACTGCCAAAGCAAAAAGAGGGGGTCCCCATTTGCAATGGAGCGATGGTGTGAAAACCTCACGACAGGGTCCATTCCATCAAAGTCACCCACGGATTAAACTTGGACCTCTCCACATCAGGAATGGCATGAGTCATGACAGACCAATTGGGCTACAACCCCCTTGACTGAGGGTTTTTTGAGATATTCCCTTCTGTGGTGAAAATTTTAATGATGTATCATACATATGGCCATATGTGTCAATTATAAACATTTGCTTCATCTTCTTGCTGGATATTGTCAAATTAGAAATTTAACAACCAAACAACTTCCCCCTAGGATAGCTTTGGATCATCTATGAGCTTCATGGTTGTTCAAGGGGCAGAAACGGTCCTCTCCAATCTTTCCTTCTTTAGAAAGATGATGTTCAGTCTTGATCAACTAAACTGGCTTATCTGTTATGTTTTGGAGTGCTGGTTTTGGTCCAAGAGATAAGTTGTCTTCTGTAGCTTTAATATAAATAGGCCATTAAGCCTCTGTAGCTATGGGATGAGGGTTCGTTCAAAGCTATTGGTAAAAACTAAAACCATATGAATGAATATCTAGGCATCTAATCTTATTGTTCAAAAAGAGAACAGCGAGCTCATATTTGTAGGGTTGATTAAAGAGAAAATCATTGACAGGTATCCTTCGTCTTTGTTTTAGGGTAAGCATGGCAACAATCTAGGATTGTAGTCGTACTCCTTATACATGACATATGTCACTAAAACGGCCATATTGTTTGATATTGTTGTCTTCTTCTTGGGCTTGTCATACAAATATCCAAAGGAAAACTATTAGTGCCAATTCACTAGTAGAGCCATGTTTGGGATAAAATGCACACACACATAATAACACTCCTACAATGTCCCCTAAGTTGCCAAATAATAGAGTAACAGTTACTCAAAATCAGTTTCACTTGCTTGAGGTAGTTTGATGTTGCAAGCCTGCAGATATAGGCACCTACGCCCTCCTGAACCTAGTGAAGTGCAAATAATAAACTTTAGAGTTGGCTAACTATTCGCAAGACGATTCACATGCAACTTCCTGGCTCTCTTTATTCTAAAACACAGGAAGGTGAAGACTTCATCGGCAAACAGACTCATGCCATATAGAAAAATCTATAGATGCATTAGGCGGAGGAATACTTTCTCACATCCCATGTCACATTAAGATATATTCAAGCTTTTGTTTGGTGGTATTACTTGTCTAAAACATCAACATTTGATCTGCTTACAGTTGAGGTACTTCTTTTATTAAAAAATATTTTTTGGATGACTATGTACAGTAGCTAAATCCATTTTATGATATACACTTAGCTACCACATTATCAAAAAGAGAGTACGTATACTAGTCCATTCTGGAAATAAGCACTCCAACATACTGATTGACCATATCCTGAAGGATTGCAGGGACTAGGTAGGTGAGATTATTCAAGGAGAGTCTCCTGGGATTAACTTTTGCAACTTCCTACATTAATATTTTTTGCTAATATTCAGTTTGTAGTTTGCATTGCTTTAATATTCGAGATGGCAGGTCTCATCTTTAGTTATTTTTGAAATGTTTATAGATTATATACATTAATATAAAATTACTTGAGCCTTTACATGGAAATGAAGAGGGCATTAGACTTTCTAGGAAGGTATTTGAAGGTTACCTTGTATCATTCCAATATGAAGCTGCTTCAAAATCTGGCAGAACAAGTGTTGCATTGAGCAGACGGGCAATGTCTACACCATCACATAACTACGGAGGCAGAAAAGTAGATATAAGAAACATTATAAATAAATTAAAGTTTTCTGAATTAAAAAATAAAATGTAACATAAGATAGATTATTCAGCTTTGTCAAGATTACAAAATATTTGTTTGGGTAAGTGAGGAATTTTGTGAAGCTAAAAGGAGTTTGTCATTTGAGAAGCTTACATCTCTACGCATCTGATTCAGACCACCGTAGCAATCAACTTTGATGAATCCGGTGCTCTTTTGTGGAAAACCTGGACATTTTTGACAAAAACGGTGAAATTGTCTGTAAATGAATCTGGGTCTGGCTTCTCATAGCACAATACACAGTTATAGTTCCACCAGCAATCATATAGAAACTTTCACATGACAAGAAAAATAAAAGTTAACTTTTACCTATCAAAGGCTTTGCAGTCCACCATTCACAAGGCTTCCAATCTACACGGCTCTGAACATTCCATATATGTTTTGAAATGAATGGCCTTCTGTATGTCATGCTCCTGTCTTGTATCAAAACAAGAAAGAGTTTATACATTTAGAGTATATACCATCCACTTCCATGCTAACATAAGGGGAAATATTTTTAAGCATCTAGCATTTTTTCACCATCTTGCTCTTTTCTGTATTTCTTTTCATTCATCCAAACTACGGATGTGTATTATAGGTAATATTTTCAGGCATTTGATTTTGATGAGTTTCAAAACATCAAGAAATGGACTCTGCAAACAAACCCTGCAATAACATACATAGCATATACCTAAAAACAAGCCAAGTCTGTGTAGTTGCCCAGATTCTTTTTGCTCTTATATAAATCGTTTATTTAAAGATTGCATGCTCAATCAATTATTTATAGGGAGACCTGGCCCGGTGTTGTTCTTACCACCAACAGAATAGCAAAGGACTGATAAATTTTGAAATTCATTTCCTCCAGAAACCAACGTCGGAATGTAGGTTTTTGAATTACCTGTGTTTCTTCAGCCATTTATAACCTGCAACTGATTGCTTGCTAAATCAGAAAAGAACATTTCAATACTCAATACCAATTATGTCCCTTATCTAGTGACCATATCAACTTCTGTCCATAATGAATCCCTCCGTTGATCTGTTAAACTCAACTACATTTTGAGATCAACTTTTGTGTAATCAGTCTCTTGTTGCGTATTTCATAAATTTGCTGGCATATATTTTGTATTTTGTCCAGTTGAGGAAACTTAAAGTAACAATCGACTTAAGCAATTGCCATATAAACGTCATTTGTTGTGTCTTGAATCGCCAAGATAAATCTGAATGTATGTTGTTGCTAGTGGAAAGCTGGATTTATTTGTAACTCTTTTGGTGTGATATAATTAAAATGTAACAATTTTTAATTGTCTACGAAAAAGCCTAAAAGGTTACATACTCCCGAAACCAGAGAATCCGTGAATTAAACCCATTTCTATTCGATTGCATTTGTATACGCTTATAATCAATTAAAATTACTGAAAAACTAAAATTAATATAGACGCTTAAATCAATATAAGAAAGGCGGAAAAGAGATGGTGAAGAAAACGCTATAAAACAATGAGCACCCTAATGCGTGCTCCTGTTATCCTTAACATCATAATGCAATTATATGCAACCAGTATTTTCAGATTGGTTATATTGCCGGTTATTGTTTCAAAAATTTGTGAATGAAAATTACTCA
The DNA here is from genome assembly GCA_028749045.1 of Cupressus sempervirens. NCBI lineage: Eukaryota > Viridiplantae > Streptophyta > Pinopsida > Cupressales > Cupressaceae > Cupressus > Cupressus sempervirens. The sequence goes on from CM053787.1 coordinate 792,538,525, forward strand.
AATCAATACTTTCATTTGTTATTCTTCATGTAAAACACTACAGAGGAGGATAGAGAATACCTGGTAGAAATAGTTTCGACGTACGCTTCATGGGTGGTTGTAGGCCATGGACTCAGATTCATTACAAGCAAGCATACAAGAATAGCCGCTGCTGCCATTAAGCCACTGGATACTGGTTTCGTGAAAGCCGGCATCGAAACAGAGAGCTTAATCATTTTTCTACCCTCCTTGAATCATTCAAAGTGTTGCTATCCACTTGTGAATTCTCACAGACGTGCTCACAATTCAAGCACCCACTTGAAAATTTTCACTGGTAGCATGACACAAGAACAGATTCAATTTAGATCTCAAGATTGTAACAATTAACCAATATATCAAAGCAAAGCTAATCAATAAAGCATATAGGCATACGATTCAGACCAGAAGCGAAAGTTGTCAAAGCATCATTACCGGGCTGAAGAAAATACTTACCGGGGTAGTTACCATGGATCCCAAGCAAGTGATCGATGTCCCTACCCTCTTTGAAAGGAAACGTACAAGAATGTTTAAATAATAGAATGTGGATTACACGAGTCGACGGTTTTATTATATTTTGCTCTATGAAATGCCCAATTATTGGTGGGAAATAACAACTTATATTTCATAGATCGTTGTGAATGTGTGGAATCAGTGAGAAGTTGAAAGCGAAATGTGCTTGAACGCATCTGCATTGAGTGAAGAGCAGACTTCAGCTTGGCGTAAACCTCTGCTATTTGGGTTTGCTAACGTATGCCCATTGTTTATTTTGTAAGGACGGTCAAATTTGATGGCAAAGCGCTAGTTCTCAAATTATCGTTGCGCTCCTGGAATGATTCTTAAAATTAGCCTATGACCGCCCTTGTTCTCTACATAATTTTAGCAGCGAAAATTACGGGCTCGCACTTCGCCGCTTCTTTTTAGCGTAGCTTTCTTTTAGGGCAATGACAAATGTGTTCCTTGTAGCATTCAGTGAAATGCTATAAATGTTACTTTTCAATTAAGTGTATTTTTTTTTTCAAAAAACTTTTGATCTATATAATTCTAAAATATCAAAACTTTTGACTCTATATAATTCTAAAATATATTGATATTTTGTTAATTTCAAACAAAGTATTTATTTCCAGTCTTATTGGTTGCATCCTTCTAGATATTAGCATTTATTTTTTCACTTTCCATTTTTTTTGTCCAAACTTTATAGCTACCATTAATAAGACAGCTCACTTAAATGAAATAAATAAGTTTGACAATATGTTCCCACATATGTTGAAAAATTAAATTATAGCATTTTTAATTAAAGTGACTAATAAATTCTTATATTTTTTAAAAACTTTTAACTCTACATAGTTCTAAAATATATTGATATTTTAATAATTTTCAAACAAAGTATTTATATCTAATCTTATTGGTTGCATCCTTGCTATGGTCATGAGTTAGCTTTTTTTTTCACTTTAATTTTTTTTGGTCCAAACTTTATAGCTACCATGAATATGATAAGATAACAAATAAATAAGTTTCACAATATGTTCTCATATATCTTATCTTGAAAAATTAAATTAAAATATAATTCTCCTTAACTTTAGGCTTTTCTATAATGTAAATATTGGAAAATCTAGATCCAACCATTCTAGAAAAATCAAGTAAACTTTTATAGTGGATATAAATTTTCTATGCAAATTAATCGCTTCAATCAATGATAGTGAGTAGCATAAGAGTGTTTTCCTCTAGCATTCATACAATAAGAAGCCAAGCCCATGTGACTAAACTATATGCTCCATATACACAGATCTATTGTTTATGCTCTATCCAATTCCCTGCATATGGGGAACTTATGCACACTCTTCAAAGTCGTCTTTCTTATTTCCATTTGTTCACTATGGCATATGTAGGTTTGACATTTTATTTGCCTTGCATAGACAGTTTTATGATGACTTGGATGAATATTGTCTCTCACAGACGAAAAACACTTTTCAGCTCGATGAGATTTTAAAAAATTGTGACAAATTTGTATGTTTCTATGATATTTCTAAATAAGGGTAGTGACAGGTATGTTCTCGATCTCAATTCATGAGTTATTTTTCTATTGGAAACTGTGGATGCTTACTAATTTTACTTAGTTTTCTAAGTTTACTTAGTTTCAACAAATGCACAATGTATCTAATTGAATATCTTACAATTCTCGCTTGCCATGGAAAAAAGTGTCATTTGTGCATTTAAAGGGATAAAGTGGAATATATTATTGTCATTGTTTGGGGGCTCTCTTCATTTAAGCTTTGGTCACCCTAAATGTTGGAGGAACTGGAAAATTTAGATATGCTCATAGGTTTGCTATTGTTGAAGTTGCGACATTTGATGGAATGAATCTTAGTTTTGAGTTCAACATTACCATTAGATTACATCTGCCATATTTCAGGCAAATATTTCGCGGCCTTTAAATAGAGTGCAATTGGTTTCTTATTTAATTGAGTCAAGTTGCTGAGGATTTTAAATGATGTTGGAGAAGCTTGTCTATGAAGGTTTAAGATATTTATCTTCCCAACACTTAATTTATGTTCTTGCCTCAACCATGAAGCTCTTTAGTAGAATTATATATTTTTAAGATAATTCAAATTACTCGTCTTCAAGCCAGTTAAATAAAGTCTCGGGATAGCTTAGCTCTTGTTTCTATAAAGTTGTTATAGTGGTTTTCTTGTGTTTTATTCTAATTCGTATTGTTTGTATAAAAAATTATTGGGCAAATCATTCTTGTTTGTAAAAATATCTTTATATGAGAGCTTCTAAACTTAACTCTACATGTTTTGCATGTAACTGTAAAGTTATATGTCCATATTAATTATGTATATTTTGAGAGTTTTCGGATTTAACTATGTATGTTTAATCTCTTCAGAAGCTCTCAGATTCAATTTCTACAATGTCTTATTAGAAGATGCTTCTTGAATTGGTTGTTGTCTATTATACAGTATTTGATAGCTGATAAACAAATTATGTTCGAAATTCTTTTGTAAAAGTAACAAATTGAACATTCTAGATTACAATTTATTTTTTCTTAAAGGAGAATATGAACATTTGAATTATATGAGGCTTAAGCTAAACATACATAAGTACAAAGAAATCAATTGACATTCTACTAACACAGCTATACTGAATGCATTCTTAATACTTTTTAACACTTTGATTATAATAATATAAATATTACTTAGGAACATGGAATAGAAGAAATCATACAACAATTGTAAAATACGAAAAAAAAATAAGCTTATGATATGCGTCCTTGTTAAAGACTAGTCTTGATTTTGAATTTTTTTTCTTTTGTAATCGAAGTTTAAGTTTATAATGTGTGCAACTTAGATCAGAGTAGAACTAGTGGAAATAAACTTTTAAATTTCAAATTTAAAGTTGAATTAGCTTTTATTTTTTCACTTTCAATTTTTTTGTCCAAACTTCATAGCTACCATTAATAAGACAACTCACTGAAATGAAATAAATAAGTTTGACAATATGTTCCCACATATGTTGAAAAATTAAATTATAGCATTTTTAATTAAAGTGACCAATCAGACTCTTATAATTTTTAAAAACTTTTAACTCTACATAGTTCTAAACTATATTGATATTTTAATAATTTTCAAACAAAGTATTTATTTCCAATCTTATTGGTTGCATCCTTGCTACGGTCATTAGTTAGCTTTTTTTTCAATTCAATTTTTTTTGGTCCAAACTTTATAGCTACCATGAACATGATAAGACAATAAATAAATAAGTTTGACAATATGTTCTCACATATCTTATCTTGAAAAATTAAATTAAAATATAATTTTCCTTAGCTTTAGGCTTTTCTATAATTTAAATATTGGAAAATCTAGATCAAACCATTCTAGAAAAATCAAGTAAACTTTTATAGTGGATACAAATTTTCTATGCAAATTAATCACTTCAATCAATGATAGTGAGTAGCATAAGAGTGTTTTCCTCTGGCATTCATACAATAAGAAGCCAAGCCCATGCGACTAAACTATATGCTCCATATACATGGATCTATTGTTTATGCTCTATCCAATTCCCTGCATATGGGGAACCTATGCACACTCTTCAAAGTCGTCTTTCTTATTTCCATTTTTTCACTATGGCATATGCAGGTTTGACATTTTTATTTGCCTTGCATAGACACTTTTATGATGACTTGGATGAATATTGTCTCTCACGGACGGAAAACACTTTTTAGCTCGATGAGATTTTAAAAAATTGTGACAAATTTGTAAGTTTCTATGATATTTTTGAATAAGGGTAGTGACAGGTATGTTCTCGATCTCAATGCACAAGTTATTTGTCTATTGGAAACTACAAATGCTTACTAATTTTACTTAGTTTTCTAAGTTTACTTAGTTTCAACAAATGCACAATGTATCTAACTGAATATCTTACAATTCTCGCTTGCCATGGGAAAAAGTGTCATTTGTGCATTTAAAGGCATAAAGTGGAATATCTTATTGTCATTGTTTGGGGGCTCTCTTCATTTAAGCTTTGGTCACCCTGAATGTTGGAGGAACTGGAAAATTTAGATATGCTCGTAGGTTTGCTATTGTTGAAGTTGCGACATTTGACGGAATCAATCTTAGTGTTCAGTTCAACATTACTATTAGATTACATCTGCCATATTTTAGGCAACTATTCGCAGCCTTTGAATAAAGTGCAATTGGTTTCTTGTTTAATGGAGTCAAGTTGCTAAGGATTTTAAATGATGTTGGAGAAGCTTGTCTACGAGGGTTTAAGATAGTTATGTTCCTAACACTTAATTTATGTTCTTGCCTCAACCATGAAGCTCTTTAGCATAATTATATATTTTAAGATAATTCAAATTAGTCATCTTCAAGCCAGTTAAATAGAGTCTCAGGATAGCTTAGCTCTTGTTTCTATAAAGTTGTCAGAGTGTTTTTCTTGTGTTTTATTCTAATTCCTGTTGTTGGTATAAAAAATTATTGGGCAAATCATTCTTGTTTGTAAAAATATCTTTATATGAGAGCTTCTAAACTTAACTCTATATGTTTTGCATGTAACTGTAAAGTTATATGTCCATATTAATTGTGTATATCTTGAGAGCTTCTGGATTTAACTATGTATTTTTAATCTCTTCAGAAGCTCTCAAATTCAATTTCTATAATGTCTTATTAGAAGATGCTTCTTGGATTGGTTGTTGTCTACTATACAGTATTTGATAGCTGGTAAACAAATTATGTTCGAAATTCTTTTGTAAAAGTAACAAATTGAACATTCTAGATTACAATTTAATTTTTCTTAAAGAAGAATATGAACATTTGAATTATATGAGACTTAAGCTAAACATACATAAGTATAAAGAAATCAATTGACATTCTACTAACATAGTTATATTGTATGCATTCTTAACACTTTTTAACACTTTGATTATAATAATATAAATATTACTTGGGAACATGGAATAGAAGCAATCATACAACAATTGTAAAATACAAACAACAAAATAAGCTTATGCTATGCGTCCTTGTTAAAGACTAGTCTTGACTTTAAATTTTTTTTTCTTTTGTAATCGAAGTTTAGGTTTATAACTTGTGCAACTTAGATCAGAGTAGAACTAGTGGGAATAAACTTTTTAATTTCAAATTTAAAGTTTCTATAATCATTTCTAGTAGTCAATATGTTTGTATTTATAGTATTGAATAATAGTATTTGTTGTATATTTTGTAAATAGATAAAATATTTTATTTTTCTTTAAATGTAAACTAGACTAAGAATCACATCTTAGGATGCAACAGGTATTGTTAAAAAGTTGCAGGTACTCAATTGGTAGACTATTTAGCAAATTATGGTACATGAGATGTAGATAGAGAGGGAGAGAAGATAGATATGTAGGTGGAAAAAGTTAAAAAAAAAGGTAATGAAGTTAATTAATAAAGAAATATGTATATAGAAGGGGAGAGAGATAGAGAAATAATGATTGAAATAGGTAGGGAGAAGCAAAGAGTGTGTTTGTATATAAGAGAGATGGAGAAGGAGGGGGGGAATAAAGTAAGGAGAAATGAGCAAAGAGATGGAGAAAAAGGAGATATTGGGATAGAAAGGAGGAAAGATAGAGATGTAAGTTGGAGATCAAGAAGAGAGGGAGGTGAAGGGGGGGATGAGATGAATAAGAAATAACTATAGAGATGAGATTATAGACAGTGAAATGGAGAGACAGGGAAATAGAGACAGAGAACATACAAGTGAGAGAAAAGGAGATGTGATAGATACAAGTAGCACAGAGTGGGGAGAGAGATGATTTTGTAAAGTTTATACAAATTGATATGATTATGTAGATTCATCTCTCCTATGCAAATTTATAAAGTTATAATATAAAATTAATGTTCAACTCAATTATTAATTATTAACTCAAGATGGTATAATTTTAGTTATATCTATGTAATATTAATTATAATTGGTGTAGTGTCTCTCTCATTTGATTTATGTATCTCATCCTAACGGATGTGATCTTGATGCTCTTGCTTTTTGACTGATCGTGTTGGGACCCATGAGTGGTCTAAACCTGTGGGGTGATTTGATTTATGTTTTTGTGTCTATAGACTTATTATACTTTATGCTTGATTTATGAGATTATGAAGTATTTGATGGTTTTACTGAGGTATGTGCCAATGGTTACCTTTATTGATATGGTATCATGATGTTGTTTTATTAGTGTTGAAGTTGATGAAAGATCAACCCCATAGCTCCCATATGGAGGTTGGAATTGCCAGATCCGCAAATGAGACATTCTTGATGAGCAAAAAGAGAAATTGCTATTATCAAAAGTGAATGAATAAATTACAAAGAAAGATCACCCTTATAAAAGATATCAAAACCCTACTAGGGTAAAACCTAGGTTGCATGATAATAATTAATAAAATAGTTAATTATTATATGCCTAAAGTTTAGCTTAAGTAAACTAGAGATAATAAGTGACTTCATAATTAAATCAAAATGATTTAATTAATAAGGCAATATCTTATTACTCTAACACCCCCACCCCAAGATAAACTTAAGGAGTAGCTAAATACTTAGAAACTACCGCTAAAAGCAAATGTGGGTCTCAACAACAAGGCCTGATGAGGTATTGAAGCACAACCAAATCTTTGCAAAGAGGAGAAATAGAGAAAACCACATGGGAAAACCCCTACTCCAAAAAGAGATGGAAATAAAATGTTTTAGAAGATAGGAACAAAAGATGATCATGAAGAACACCACTGAAGCACGAAGCTGCAAACACTACCAAATTATTGATTTGAAGAACCTCCACTATATAGAACATGACCAAGTAGAGAAGGCTAATTTTGAAGAGTTGATCAATTGAAGATGGAAGGTATCTTCATGGCCTCCAAAAATAGGAATGGAAGAATATTTATATGATAAATGATCCATCTCATCGAAATGCATAGGTATCCAGTCACTACAATCGCCTAGTACATAGGATCAAATATTAAATACAAAGCTCACTCCATCAAACCAAGAAAGAAATAGAACCAACATAACCCCCCTATAATGTTGAGAGGTAAGACATGAACACTAATACTAAATGCAATATCTCTTATAGAAAGAAGAACCAGGAACATCGAGAGTGCAAAAGAAGTACAAATACCTATAATGGCACGTTTCATCGACACATCATGAGGCTGATGTCATGGAAGGAACACTCACTTAACAAAGGAAGATGAAAAATATGGCCAACATAAAATCCCCCAAGGCACTTTATAATGTAGTGTGAGTACAACAAACCACAAAGATGTGCAAGATCCCAAAATGCAATAGAGTGTCACTTTATCTTAGTGCGTTTGCAAAAATAATACAAAAGGATGTCAAAAAATATCAAAAGAGACATAAGGTTGATATAATAGATAGTATAACCCATGAAAAATATCTAAAACAACAAAATCAATCCCCAGACCTGAAACAACCAAGATATCCATCATAATGCAAAAAAACAAAAAACTGAATGGGATGTGCCTAGAGCAGAATTTGGAAAATAGAATGTCTCAAAATATGTCTCTTAGAGTGCAAAATAGAACTACTAAATTTGATAGCCAAAATGGGCCACCAAATAGATACAAAAATCCAAATAAACTGCACCATCATGATAGGCTCGGAATCAGCTTTTTGGCTATATCTCGTTTGCAAAAAATGGAGTCTAGATGAGCAAGTTATGGCCAAAAAACCACATGTAGGTCCCAAAAAAGGGTTGGAAAAGCAAAAAAAATTGCTATGTTGGTATCCGTGCTAGAATGCCTTGAAAAGTGTGCCCACTAGCAACAAGAATTACCTCAAGAAGCATGATAGTTTCGTACCAAAAATCTTGATTTACGTGCCAAAAAAACTCAATTTTCATGTCAAAAATACAAAATTATCACCTCGAGAAATGAGCCAAAATCTTAATATATTTTTTAAAAATTGATTTGCATGCCAAAGTTCAAAAAATCACTGCCTCGGGAAACATGCCAAAAAATCTCAATTTTTGTGCCAAAAATCTGAAATCATCGCCTCAGGAAACGTGTAATAGAAAATCACTACCTTGAGAAACATGCCCAATCTAGGATCAAAAATTTGTTTGCCTTGGATAACAACTATGTCCAAATCCAACAAATTTTATATGAAAATAAGGGTTCTTGGTGCTCTGAGCTCAACAGTGATGTCTATTTGGGCTCAAAGTGCACCCAAAATCAGTGACCCCCTTGATTCAATACAAAAATCCTCTGAAAGCCACAGATCTGAAAACTTATGCCAAATCTCTCAAGAACAGAATAGGGGCATGAAGATCTGGAGCTCTGATACCATGATGAAGTTGATGAAAGATCAACCCCATAGCTCCTAAGAATCAATTGCATGCAAACATTTGTCATAGAAAGAGGGAAGCAAAAGCTATGGAGGTTGGAATTACCAAATCCACATATGAGACATTCTTGATGAACAAAAAGAGAAATTGCTATTATCAAAAGTGAATGAATAAATTACAAAGAGAGACCATCCTTATAAAGGAGATCAAAACCCTAACAGGTTAAAACCTAAGTTGCATGATAATAATTAATAAAATAATTAATTATTATATGCCTAAAGTTTAGCTTAAGTAAACTAGAGATAATATGTGACTTAATAATTAAATCAAAATGATTTAATTAATAAGGCAATATCTTATTACTCTTACACTCCCTCTTAAGATAAACATAGGGAGTAGCTAAAAACCTAGAAACTACTGCTAAAAGCAAATTTGGGTCCCAACAACAAGGTTTGATGAGGTATCCAAGCACAACCAAATCTCTGTAAAGAGGAGTAATAAAGAAAACCACATGGGAAAACCCTACTCCAAAAAGAGATGGAAATAAAATGTTCCAAAAGATAGGAACAAAAGATGATCATGAAGAACACCACTGAAGCATGAAGCTACAAACACTACCAAATTGTTGATCTGAAGAAACTCCATTGTATAAAACATGACTAGGTAGAGAAGACTAAGTCTGAAGAGCTAATCAATCAAAGATGGAAGGTATCTTCATGGCCTCCAAAAATAGGAATGAAAGAATGTTTATATAGTTAATGATCCATCTCATCGAAATGCATAGGTATCTAACCATTGCAATTGCCTAGTACATATGATCAAATACTAAATACATAGCTCACTCCATCGAACCAAGAAAGTAATAAAACCAACATAATCCCCCTATAATGCTTAGAGGTAAGACATAAACACTAAAACTAAATGCAATATCTCCTATGGAAAGAAGAACCAGGAACATCGAGAGTGCAAAAGAAGTACAAACATCTACAATGGCACATATCATTGACACATCATGAGGCTAACATCATGGAAGGAACACTCACTTATCAAAGGAAGATGGTGAATATGACCAACATGAAACCCCCCAAGACACTTTTTAATGTAGTATGAGTACAACAAAACACAAAGATGTGCAAGATCTCAAAATGCAATAGAGTGGCAGTTTATCTCAGTGCGTTTGTAAAAATACTACAAAAGGATGTCAACAAAGATCAAAAGAGACATAAGGTTGATACAATAGATAGTATAACCCATGAAAAATATTTGAAACAACAAAATTGATCCCCAAACCCGAAACAACCAAGATATCCATTAGAATGGAGAAAAGAAAAAAACTGAATGGGATGTGCCTGGAGCAGAATTTGGAAAATAGAATGTCTCAAAACATGTCTCTCGGAGTGCAAAATAGAACTTCTAAATTTGACAGCCAAAATAGACCACCAAATAGATGTAAAAATCCAAATAAACTACACCATTATGACAGGCTTAGAATCAACTTTTCAGCAATATCTCGTTTGCAAAATAAAGAGTCTGGATGAGCAAGTTATGGCCAAAAAACCACATGTAGGTCCCAAAAAAGGGTTGGAAAAGAAAAAAAATGCTACGTCAGGATTTGTGCTAGAATGCCTTGATAAGCATGCCCAATAGTACTAGAAATTACCTCGAGAAGCATGATAGTTTTGTACCGAAACCATCTTAATTTGCATGACCAAAAATCTTGATTTGAGTGCCAAAAAAAAATCAAATTTCATGTCAAAAACCACAAAATTGTCACCTTGAGAAATGTGCAAAAATCTCATTTTTTGGAGAAAATCTGATTTGTGTGCCAAAAAATCTGAAATCACTACCTTGGGAAATGTGCCAAAAAAACCAGTGAAAAATTTCAAGTGGGTGCTTGAATTGTGAGGACATCTATGAGAATTCACAAGTGGATAGTAACACTTTGAATGATTCAAGGAGGGTAGAAAAATGATTAAGCTCTCTGTTTCAATGTCGGCTTTCACGAAACTAGTATCTAGTGGCTTAATGGTAACAGTGGCTATTCTTGTATGCTTGCTTATAATGAATTTGAGTCCATGGCCTACAACTAGCCATGAAGCATATGTCAAAACTATTTCTACTAGGTATTCTTTATCCTCCTTTGTAGTATTTTACATGAAGAATATCAAATGAAAGTATTGATTTGTGTGCCAAAAATTTGAAACATGCCAAAAAATCTCAATTTGTGTCCAAAAAATTTGAAATCACCACCTCGAGAGACATACCAAAAAACCAAAAAATTGCTACCTTGGGAAACGTGTCAAATTTGGGAGCAATTTTTTTCTTCCTCGGATTCCAACTATGTCCAAATTCAACAAATTTTATATGAAAATAGGAGTTTTTTGGTGCTCTATGCTCAATAGTGATGTCTAGTTGGGCACAAAGTGCACCCAGAATTAGTGACCCCTTAGATTCAATACAAAAATCCTTTAAAAGCCATGTATCTAAAAACTAATGCCAAATCTCTCAAGAACAGAATAGGGGCATGAAGATCTGGAGCTCTGATACCATGTTGAAGTTGATGAAAGATCAACCCCACAGCTCCTAAGAATCACCTGCATGCAAACACCTGTCATAGAAAGAGAGAAGCAAAAGCTATGGAGGTTGGAATTGCCAGATCCACAGATGAGGCATTCTTGATGAGCAAAAAGAGAATTTACTATTATCAAAAGTGAATGAATAAATTACAAAGAGATATCATCCTTATAAAAGAGATCAATACCCTAACAAGGTAAAACCTAGGTTGCATGATAATAATTAATAAAATAATTAATTATTATATGCCTAAAGTTTAGCTTAAGTAAACTAGAGATAATAAGTGAATAATTAAATCAAAATGATTTAATTAATAAGGCAATATATTATTACTCTAATAGTTAGTACCCTCAAGATATGAATAGTGGTTGTATTGTGTGTTATTTTTAGTTTATTGCATCAAACTTGGTCCCTAGAACAATGTTGACTCATGTGTTTGATCATGTTGATCAGTGATATTCTGGCCATATTTGTATTATGATGCCTTATGATGCTTTTGGTGTATTTTATGTTTGAGATTTCTTATGTTGCTATAGGAGGATTGTTTGGGATTTTTGTTATATTGTGTCCTATATATTGTTTGATATTTCAGTTATTATTTCAAATATTAAATGCTTAGAATAATTAGGAAATGAGTTATCCATGTTGGGGTTTGAGAATTATGGGTAATACTCACATATATATTATTGTACCTCTATGTTGTGGATATCTATTATTTAAATTCGGTTAATATTATGTTCAAATAGTGAATAATAATTATTTAAATGAATTAAAATTAGATGTTTTTATTATTACGTATTGTGCATCTACACTTAATGTTTGCTTGCTTACTAGACAAAAACTTATATCCCCGATACAGGTACTTGGAGTTAGTGATTTCAATTCATATTGAGCCAATGTCATCTCTGTATGGGTAGCATATCTATCTAGATCATATTATTACTTCTCTGATAATTGGTAAACCCAGATTCATAATGCATTATGTGATCAAACTTGTGAGTGTGTCTATGCTTTTAGGGTTTCGCAATTGTCATAGGAAATATTAACTAAATGTTGATTTATTTGATTTGTAGGATTTTAATTATTTGATTTAATTTATAATTTATTCTAAATTATCGTAGTTGGATTTCAATTATCTAGAATTGATTTATTTAATTTAGGAAAGGGGCCAATTAGACTATTAAGTGATTTAACATTCTAATTTATAAGTCACTCTCATGAAAGTGTTTATATTGTGCAAAAGTAAGTTTTATTACTCACTTCGCACTTTGTAATTTCATGGTTTTGGATAAATTCCTCCAAACCCTTTTTGGGCCAATTAATTGTTTTGTTCATTGCAGGAGTTTGGCTCATTGGATCTTTACAAGATTGGTCTCGTTGAATTTGTGTGGGGTACACTCTGCTTTGCCAAAAGTTTTAACTAATTCAACAAGATGTTCTTCTCGTTCTTGGTTTTTACCAAACATGAGAGGTAGGGATTTCTCGTTTAATTATTTTTACTTCATGTTAGCTCATTCTTTTTATTGTTAAATGTTAGGGAGTGGAAAACTAGTGTTCCCCTCTATTTTTATGAGATTCCATCACCTAGTTGGACAAGGATGAGCCTTTCATTATCATGGTTTTTAGAAATGAAATTTTTGGCATTGTATGATGTAAAAATTTTCATGTGTGCCTACAAGTTGAATTTCATTTGATTTCTCCATGTTTGGGCATATTTGTGAAATGAGTTATCAATTTTATTGAATTATGAGATGTTTAAATTTTGAGTGTTGTGGCATTGCCTCATTTTGTGTGTCATTTAGTTTTTGCATGACACCTTGTTTGAACCTTGATTAGACTTTTGATTTAGTAGCCTTTGCTACAATGAGTATGATCATAGAATCAAAATGATTTTAGGACATTCCAAAGTATTTAATTTACTAATCTGAAGTGATGTTTTCCAATTGGTTTTGGTAGACTTGAGATTCTTTCCAGATTTGTTGGATTGTTATTATGAGTTTGGTTTAGGAATTTTATCATTTCATTGGTTGTTTGATCAAATTTTGGAAATGGGGCTTCAATTTTATTGAAATTTGAAGAGTTAATTTTGGACATTTTATATTTGTCTTATTTTGTGTACCACCCATATTTTGTTGGGACTTTGACAGTGTACATTTGATTATGGAAATCGATTGTATTTTATGTTTCTTTCATGTCATGATTTTACCTTTATGGACATTGGGATTCATGTTGAAGCCATACTCTTAGATTTAGGTTAGTTAAGAGAGTTATTGTGTACCTGTATCATTGTTGCAATTCACATATCCAACTCTTGCATTAGTATTGTTGATTCTATTTGTGAAGATGGTTGTGCCAACACACAAATACATGTATGCGCATATAATGGGATCCTGTGAGACTCATACTTCTAGATATAAGTTGGTCGAGTGATTGTTCATTTAGGGATTGGGTTGGGAACTTGCATTGCCCATGGGAACTCATCATGTGATGAGCATGGGTATGTAGGGTATACGTGTAGAGTGGCTTCTCACAATTACTTTGGCTCAAAAGTGGGTAACAAGATAACATGGAGAGGTCTAATAAGTGATAACCAAATAAATACTTGGTTAATTATTGAATTTCTGAATTGTTGCAAATGTATTTGCATTGCCATAATGTCTAGTATGTGCTTTCCAAATGGCAATGACCTCTTATTTATAATGGGAAATGGATAAGAAGAGGCATGTCCCTTTACAGGACATGTCTATTCATTCATTTGGCAATTATTTTCATATATATATATATATATATATATATATATATATATATATATATATATATATATATATATATATATATATATATATATATATATATATATATATATATATATATATATATATATATATATATATATATATATATATATAATATTAATTTGTTTCATATAATAAACTTATATCTCATATATAATTATATATAGTCATAGGTTTATCCATCTGAAGCTACCAAACATCAACACTCTCTCTTAGCTAGGGGGGATAAACACATGTATTTACAAATTAAGGATTCTTTGATTAGAAGACATCCATTATTTTGATATCATGAGTATTGGCCTTCAGAATAAATGATATTTATCGAATACTCAGAGTAATGGTCTCCACAATTTTAACACTTGATACTCACCATGTACTCAATAATGCAATGGTCTATAGAATATCAACATATGATATTCACCCTTTTGATATCACATTTGAGTATTCTTCTACAAAATATCAACATATGATATTCACCATTTTAATATTGAATTTGAATATCGATCTACAAAATATCAACATCTGATATTCACTAAATACTCTTTGAGTAATTGATTCTAGAATGTCGAGATGCTTGATATTCACCAAGTACTATGAGTGATAGTCTCCAGAACATCAAGTTGCATGACATTCACTATGTACTCAAAAAATGTTTATAAGGTATGTCCACACACATTCTCATAATGCTTACCATATAAACATCCAACATACAAAAGTTTAATCTATCATGATCTACATAGATATCGTAAGATATGTATCATAATAGAAAATTAAGTTATTGTAAGATCATCACCTTTCAATAACTTATGCAAATACAAGTGACATCATTTGAAATTCATCACTTCCTCATGATATACATAGGGGGTAAGCCCATTAAAATCACATAGCCAAAAGGTATATTTATGAATCACAATCCTCTTGACTGCTATAATTTATTGATCACTAGATAATCCATCTCAACATGTTTTACTCACTCTAAATCAATATGATCGTGGTCGTTGAAGCTTAATTAAATCATATTTTCTATCTGCTCCCTCTCTTTCAAGGTTACCTCTAATGAAATGATAGTCTCCCTCTTAATCTCCTTCTTTTTCCTCCAATAACATCCTCAGAGGAAAAGATCAAGGCAAATAACTCTTATAATAAAAATCACTTGAATAATTATTCTCAATAATAATATTATTGTATTTTAATTATAAGAATATTTAAAATTTTGATCTTAAATAATCATTAAATATTATCCCTTTTGAATCAGTGAGAATTTTCAACTAAATTATATTAACTAGAAAATAGGAATCTATTATTTAATAACTTTGATTCTTACTCTTTTCACCTTTGCTTGTATTTTTCTCACGTGGTTAGGTGGTTCTTGGCTCACCTTTGAAGATTCATTCAAAACTCAAGCAATTATTAATGAATCGATGTCCAATATCTTTACCAAACTCATGCTACTTCAATGTATTAGATCTTTTATTATTATCTAGAGGTATATCTTCTCGAAGGATTTGAGCAATAGAAATCCACAAAACCCGAAGAACACCGGCATGCAAGAACTTGTCATAAAGAAGAAAAGACAAAGAGAAGACAAGGGTTTGGCTCTAAAAATATGGAAAATTATATTATCTGATTGAAGGAATGAATGAAATTTACAATTGATCAATCTTTATAGAAGGAGATCGAAAAACCTAAAAGGGAAACCCTAAGAGGTAAATGACATTTAATAATTAATATTTAATTATTAAATGGAAATGCATGCATAAAGTGAAATCTTAAGAAGGGAGTAAAGGTAATTTAATAAATTAAATTTGATTAACTCTTTACTCGAATACCCCACTTAAGATGAGCAACAATGAAGCTACAAATGATGCATGAAAAATCAAAGAAGCTACAATGTTGAAAGCAAACTTGGGTCCTGGCAACAACGCCTGATGAGGTACCCAATCACAATCAAATTTATATGAAACAGAGAAATATGGAAAACCACGTGGGAAAAACCCTACTCCAAAAAGAGATAGAAAGAAAAAGTACAAATGGTATGTCTCAAGAGACTCTCTCAAAACCATAAATACAATGAAACCCCTCGTGATAGAGGCTTGAGACTCCATAGCCCTCTCAAAAGGGCAAAACTCCTATGTCGATGAACAAACCAAAGTGGCTCCAATCTGAAAGAAACAAAGGCACTAGAAAAGGAGGATAAAACCCTTGAATAAAAGGTGAAGTAGGAAGTCCTAGCCGATTCTTAAAGGAGAATGCATGATAATCCTTAAATGGAATCTCTAGTGGAGGTAGGATAGCAGGTGTTTTGAATCTATCATCTAAGAGATGTGTGTCCTCTGATATATCCTTAACAACTACACTAGTTGGCTTGATGAATGGAGCTTTAATGTTAGGCAATGTTGAAGAGTAATCTTGTGCAATAGATAGAATCTGAGTAAGAGGTGGAGGTTTAGAAGTTACAACATTGGTCTTAGGAACAACACATAAGTTTAAGTGACCCTACTTCACCTCATTAGCCTCTTGTGAAGAAGGAGAGTGAGTCTTTGATAGTGGAGATAGTGGACCAAAATGAGAGAAAGGGTATAAGAGGGAAGAATGATCAACAGTCCCTATAGCAACAATATTGTTTGTCTCACTATCTATGATGTGCACTGAATCTTGTGCAAACTCAATTGTCTTCCTTGTCCCATTGTGTGTAATCTGATAAATAGAGAAAAGGTTAGAGGACAAATATGGAACATTTAGTACATCACAAAATGTACCATCGTTAATGTCAATAGAACCTTCCCCACATACAATCATAACAATGTTGTTCCCCATTAAAATGTGTGGAGTAGGAGAAGCATCAAAAGAAGAGAACAAATCCTGAGAATTTGCCATATGGTGTGAAGTACCTGAATCTAGTAACCATTTAGAAGAATGTGGAGTAGTAGTTGCACATATTGCACGACCCTTTCCTATGTCTTTACCATCTGACTAAAATGATGATGATGATGAAGATCTATGAGAAGTAGAAGGAATATCAATGTTGCTCTTTTGAAGGAGAGTTGTCAAATCTGAAACCTATTTGGCATAGCCATCTAACTTCTTTTCATAGAAATATAACTCTTCATGATTGGGCTTATTACAACAAGCACACTTTGGTCTATCTGAATTTTTTTATCCTCCTTAGGAGGAGGTGGACCTGATGAGATGGAAGGGCTAGAATCAATTTGAGACTCTATAGGATGTGACTTTTGTTTCTTCTCCTAAGATGTCTAAGCTACCAATGCATAAGTATGCGAGTCTATGAGAGAATCCAACTAAGAGAGCTTAGCTTGCTCTCAAGTCAAATGATCACAAAAAGCCTCAAAGGATGACATGGTAAATCTAGTACCAAAGCATCCATGGTGGAATGGAAGGTAGAAGCAAAAATTTGAAAATTTCCATGAAACATAGAAAGAATCAGGTAAATGCACTCAGTGTTAGTCTTAGTTTTCTCACAACTCTATAATAAAGATATATGTTGTTTGAACTTAATCAAAAAGTCCTTAATGGAAGGAAAAGAATCTGGTACACAAGAGGTAAGCTTTTTTTCAATATGAAGTGCCTTGAACTCATTTATTGTACCAAACAAGTCATCAAGCTTGGTCCACATAGCTAGATGGGTATTGCACCCATCAAGATGAAATTTTAGACTATTGGATACCTATAAAGCAATCAACCCCATTGCCTCATCCATCTTGTTCCTGTGTTGCATGACGTCAAAATTCCTCTATAAAACTATCTACACTGCGTCTAAACAAGACCACAACCCTTTTGACCGGAGAAGTCACGTCATTAGGGACTTCCATGTGTGATAGTTATGAGGGGTCAAAAGTTCTAGAAAAGAAGAGGTCTCGACCATTATTTTAGAAAGTGTTGGATTATTTTTT